>JACYXH010000133.1:145041-168218 GCA_026745465.1 Lota lota | reverse complement strand
ATTAGAGTCCATATAGATTTGTGAAAACGCATTTTAAGCCCATTCTGACGGTTTTTAGTTTCTGGCGGCCATTTTGTTTTACCAAAATGAAATTGTGAAAATGTACTCTTGTTCAGAATTCCATGCCCAACAACTTTTCTATTGTACTGAAGATGATAGGAGTCCATATAGATTTTTGAAAACGCATTTTAAGGCCATTCGGACGGTTTTCTGTCTCTGGCGGCCATTTTGTTTTAGCAAAATTAAAATCTGAAAATTAATTCTTGTTCAGAATTCCATGACCAACAACATTTGTATTGGACACAAGATCATAGGACACAATGTTGATGTCGATATAAGCATTTTAGTGTTCGGCGTGGTTAAGCCACACCTTCTTTCAAAGTTAATGGCTCCTGGGGGCCTTATGCTTTATTGAACAGACATTTCGTGAGAGCATATTAAAGACATTGGTCCTTAGATTATGTGTGCCAAAGGATTTCTGTTTATCTTAAAAAACGTAGGACCCCTACTGATTTTAATGTTTTTGACAAAATTCAAAATGGCGAAAAATCCATCATGGCGGAAGTCATAGGTTCTTGAGGCACATTTGTTCAGCATGTGAAGGTGCATATTTGAGCAAAGTTTCATGACTTTAGGTCAAAGGGGTCAGGAGATATGCTTGTTCAAAGTTTGCATTTTCAGACGATTGCTATAGCGCCACCTTTGGGCCAATCAGTGCAATTCTTTCACACAGATATTCTGTAGTCCTCCTCTACAGCTGTAGCAAGTATTCATAAAACGTGTTAAAAAAGTTTTTTGTCTAAGTCTGGCGGCCATGTTGTTTTGTCAATCAACTTAAATCTTACTTAAGCATTTAGGGCTTTGATCCCTGATTGTGTGACAGTTGGTCCCGCTCAAATCCAACAATTCTTCTAGGAACTGTGGTCATTTTAGTCAAAAACCACGCCCTCTTGATGCCACGCCCCAATTGAAAAAACATGGGTACCATCTTGTTTAGAATTTAATGATGAACAATGTTTGTATTGGGGTCAAGATCATAGGACTGCCCCTTGATGTCGATATAAGCATTTTTGTGTTTGGCGTTGTTAAGCCACACCTTCTTTCAAAGTTAATGGCTCCTGGGGGCCTTATGCTTTATTGCACAGACTTTTACTGACTTCAAATTAAAGATATTGGTCCAAAGAGTATGTGTGCAAAAGGATTTCTGTGTATCTCAAAAAACCTAGGGCTTTTACATTTCTTCATGTTTCTCACAAAATTCAAAATGGCGGAAAATCCATCATGGCGGACGTCATGGGTTCTTGAGGCATATTTGTTCAGCATGAGGAGATGCATATATGGTCAAAGTTTTATGACTGTACGTCAATGGGGTCAGGAGATATGCTTGTTCAAAGTTTGGATTTTCATGCGATTGCTATAGCGCCACCTTTGGGCCAATCAGTGCAATTCTTTCACACAGATATTCTGTTGTCGTCCTATACAGGTTTAGCAAGTTTTTTTCAGAATTAACCAAGCGGTTTAGGCTGTATAAGTCAAACACTGTGCATAATAATAATAATAATAATAATAATTAAAGCTGCAAGCAGCGATTAACGGGTGTCGAGGTTTGTGCGGACGAGGCAGACCAGTAAGACTTTTAAAGATTTTATACAGTTGATGAGGTTGGAATGGCCTCAGCTCAATTGCGGTGATTGGCCTTCGATGTTTTGTGAAAGTGTATCAAAGTCAGGGTTGAGCAGTTACGCTTCTTTAACGCTTTAAAATAGAATCATAACCGGCATAGCATTTAGACACACACACACAAAAGTGGCAAGTGCATTGCATCAACATTGCAAACAGTTAGGTCAGTTCTTACTGCTGACATTGTACTGTATTGGTTTTGGTGTAAATCAAAGAATAAGCTTTACTTTGATCAAACACTGTTTAGAAAAGTGAGAGAAAAGTATTATATATTGTCATACAGTATGAAGATAGTGATAGTAAATGGATTGTTTTTAATGTAATGACAGCTTCAGACACACACACACACTTTAGGTTTACTTTGATCAAACACTGTAATGGATTGTTTTTAATGTAATGACAGCTTCAGACACACACACACACTTTAGACTGTTTAGAAAAGTGAGAGAAAAGTATTATATATTGTAATACAGTATGAAGATAATGATAGTAAATGGATTGTTTTTAATGTAATGACATCTTCAGACACACACACACTTTAGGTTTACTTTGATCAAACAGTGTTTAGAAAAGTGAGAGAAAAGTTTTTATATATTGTCATACAGTATGAAGATAAAGACACCTTAGGTTTACTTTGATCAAACACTGTTTAGAAATATGAGACAAAAGTATTATATATTGTCATACAGTATGAAGATAATGATAGCAAATGGATTGTTTTGAATGTAGTTACAGCTTCAGACACACACACACACACACACAAGTATTGTTTTAGGTTTGAATCAAGGAAGTGTTATATATTGTCTTACAGTATGAAGATAATGATAGTAAATGGATTGTTTTTAATGTAATGACAGCTTCAGACACACACACACTTGAGGTTTACTTTGATAAAACACTGTTTAGAAAAGTGAGACAAAAGTTTTATATATTGTTATACAGTATGAAGAAAATGATAGTTAGAGTGGTTAAATGGGATTGGAATCACGGCATGGTAACAGGTTTGAGCCTCTGGCAGCCATGTTTTTGGGCATAATTGGAAAAGTGATAAATCGATCTTGTTGGGAATGTCATGCTGAACAACTTTTCTATTGTAGTCAAGATGATTAGAGTCCATATAGATTTGTGAAAACGCATTTTAAGCCCATTCTGACGGTTTTTAGTTTCTGGCGGCCATTTTGTTTTACCAAAATAAAATTGTGAAAATGTACTCTTGTTCAGAATTCCATGCCCAACAACTTTTCTATTGTACTGAAGATGATAGGAGTCCATATAGATTTTTGAAAACGCATTTTAAGGCCATTCGGACGGTTTTCTGTCTCTGGCGGCCATTTTGTTTTAGCAAAATTAAAATCTGAAAATTAATTCTTGTTCAGAATTCCATGACCAACAACATTTGTATTGGACACAAGATCATAGGACACAATGTTGATGTCGATATAAGCATTTTAGTGTTCGGCGTGGTTAAGCCACACCTTCTTTCAAAGTTAATGGCTCCTGGGGGCCTTATGCTTTATTGAACAGACATTTCGTGAGAGCATATTAAAGACATTGGTCCTTAGATTATGTGTGCCAAAGGATTTCTGTTTATCTTAAAAAACGTAGGAGCCCTACTGATTTTAATGTTTTTGACAAAATTCAAAATGGCGAAAAATCCATCATGGCGGAAGTCATAGGTTCTTGAGGCACATTTGTTCAGCATGTGAAGGTGCATATTTGAGCAAAGTTTCATGACTTTAGGTCAAAGGGGTCAGGAGATATGCTTGTTCAAAGTTTGCATTTTCAGACGATTGCTATAGCGCCACCTTTGGGCCAATCAGTGCAATTCTTTCACACAGATATTCTGTAGTCCTCCTCTACAGCTGTAGCAAGTATTCATAAAACGTGTTAAAAAAAATTTTTTGTCTAAGTCTGGCGGCCATGTTGTTTTGTCAATCAACTTAAATCTTACTTAAGCATTTAGGGCTTTGATCCCTGATTGTGTGACAGTTGGTCCCGCTCAAATCCAACAATTCTTCTAGGAACTGTGGTCATTTTAGTCAAAAACCACGCCCTCTTGATGCCACGCCCCAATTAAAAAAAACATGGGTACCATCTTGTTTAGAATTTAATGATGAACAATGTTTGTATTGGGGTCAAGATCATAGGACTGCACCTTGATGTCGATATAAGCATTTTTGTGTTTGGCGTTGTTAAGCCACACCTTCTTTCAAAGTTAATGGCTCCTGGGGGCCTTATGCTTTATTGCACAGACTTTTACTGACTTCAAATTAAAGATATTGGTCCAAAGAGTATGTGTGCAAAAGGATTTCTGTGTATCTCAAAAAACCTAGGGCTTTTACATTTCTTCATGTTTCTCACAAAATTCAAAATGGCGGAAAATCCATCATGGCGGACGTCATGGGTTCTTGAGGCATATTTGTTCAGCATGAGGAGATGCATATATGGTCAAAGTTTTATGACTGTAGGTCAATGGGGTCAGGAGATATGCTTGTTCAAAGTTTGGATTTTCATGCGATTGCTATAGCGCCACCTTTGGGCCAATCAGTGCAATTCTTTCACACAGATATTCTGTTGTTGTCGTCCTATACAGGTTTAGCAAGTTTTTTTCAGAATTAACCAAGCGGTTTAGGCTGTATAAGTCAAATAATAATATAATAATAATAATAATATCAGCAATAACAAGAGGTTGTCTTGGACTTCGTCCTCGACACCCTAATAATAATATCAGCAATAACAAGAGGTTGTCTTGGACTTCGTCCTCGACACCCTAATTAAAGCTGCAAGCAGCGATTAACGGGTGTCGAGGTTTGTGCGGACGAGGCAGACCAGTGAGACTTTTAAAGATTTTATACAGTTGATGAGGTTGGAATGGCCTCAGCTCAATTGCGGTGATTGGCCTTCGATGTTTTGTGAAAGTGTTTCAAAGTCAGGGTTCAGCAGTTACGCTCGTTTAACGCTTTAAAATAGAATCATAACCGGCATAGCATTTAGACACACACACACGAAAGTGGCAAGTGCATTGCATCAACATGTCAAACAGTTAGGTCAGTGCTTATGGACTTTACATTGTACTGTATTCTTTTTGGTTTAAAATCAAGGAAGAAGCTTTACTTTGATCAAGCACTGTTTAGAAAAGTGAGAGAAAGGTATTATATATATTGTCATACAGCATGAAGATAATGATAGTAAATGGATTGTTTTTAATGTAACGACAGCTTCAGACACACACACACACTTTAGGTTTACTTTGATCAAACAGTGTTTAGAAAAGTGAGAGAAAAGTTTTATATATTGTCATACAGTACGAAGATAAAGACACCTTAGGTTTACTTTGATCAAACACTGTTTAGAAAAGTGAGAGTAAAGTTTTATATATTGTCATATGAATGGGTTGTTGTTAATGTTAATGGGGATAATGAGTATGAAGATAATGATAGTAAATGTACACCCCACCACACACACACACAGCACAACACCCACACACACACAACACACACACTCTTAGGTTTACTTTGAACCAAACACTGTAATGGATAGTTTTTATGGATTGTTTGACAGCTCAGAACTCATGTTTTTTTGTGTAATACTTTGATTAAAACACTGTTAGAAAAGTAGAGACTTTGAGTTTTATATATTTTCTATAATAGTGAGAGATAAGATTTTTGAGTATTTTGGTGGGAGGAATCACGGCATGAAGAACAGATAGTATCTTGGTTCAGAATGTTTTTGGCAGTAACCATTTTATTTTGGTAACAGGTTATTGAAATCCATTCTGTGTCGCGATCGTATGACTTGTTTGAGCCTCTGGAATTTAGAAATTATTGGAAAAAGTGTATAAACTTTTCTTATGGGAATTTCAGCTGAAACAACTAGATTGTGAGTAAGAGTCCATATAGATTAGAGTCCATATAGATTTGTGGAAAAGCATTTTAAGCCATTCTGACGGTTTTTAGTTTCTGGCGGCCATTTGGTTTTGTCAATCAACTTAAATCTTACTTAAGCATTTGAGGTTTATGATCCTGATTGTGTGACAGTTGGTCCCGCTCAAATCCAACAATTCCTCTAGGAACTGTGGTCATTTTAGTCACAAGCCACGCCCTTTTTTATGCCACGCCCTAATTGAAAAAACATGGGTACCATCTTGTTCAGAATTTAATGATGAACAACGTTTGTATTGGAGCCAAGATCATAGGACTCCACCTTGATGTCGATATAAGCATTTTTGTGTTTGGCGTTGTTAAGCCACACCTTCTTTCAAAGTTAATGCTCCTGGGGGCCTTATGCTTTATTGCAGAGTCTTTTACTGAGGAATGATTAAAGATATTGGTCCATAGGTTATGTGTGCTCAAGGATTTCTGTGTATCTCAAAAAACCTAGGGCTTTTACATTTCTTCATGTTTCTCACAAAATTCAAAATGGCGGAAAATCCATCATGGCGGACGTCATGGGTTCTTGAGGCATATTTGTTCAGCATGAGGAGATGCATATATGGTCAAAGTTTTATGACTGTAGGTCAATGGGGTCAGGAGATATGCTTGTTCAAAGTTTGGATTTTCATGCGATTGCTATAGCGCCACCTTTGGGCCAATCAGTGCAATTCTTTCACACAGATATTCTGTTGTCGTCCTATACAGGTTTAGCAAGTTTTTTTCAGAATTAACCAAGCGGTTTAGGCTGTATAAGTCAAACACTGTGCATAATAATAATAATAATAATAATATCAGCAATAACAAGAGGTTGTCTTGGACTTCGTCCTCGACACCCTAATAATATCAGCAATAACAAGAGGTTGTCGAGGACGAAGCAATAACAAGAGGTTGTCTTGGACTTCGTCCTCGACACCCTAATAATATCAGCAATAACAAGAGGTTGTCTTGGACTTCGTCCTCGACACCCTAATAATAATAATATCAGCAATAACAAGAGGTTGTCTTGGACTTCGTCCTCGACACCCTAATAATAACAAGCAGCATTTAGCGGGTGTCGAGGTTTGTGCAGACGAGGCAGACCAGTGAGACTTTTAAAGATTTTATACAGTTGATGAGGTTGGAATGGCCTCAGCTCAATTGCGGTGATTGGCCTTCGATGTTTTGTGAAAGTGTTTCAAAGTCAGGGTTCAGCAGTTACGCTCGTTTAACGCTTTAAAATAGAATCATAACCGGCATAGCATTTAGACACACACACACGAAAGTGGCAAGTGCATTGCATCAACATGTCAAACAGTTAGGTCAGTGCTTATGGACTTTACATTGTACTGTATTATTTTTGGTTTAAATCAAGGAAGAAGCTTTACTTTGATGAAACACTGTTTAGAAAAGTTAGAGAAAGGTATTATATATTGTCATACAGCATGAAGATAATGATAGTAAATGGATTGTTTTTAATGTAACGACAGCTTCAGACACACACACACTTTAGACTGTTTAGAAAAGTGAGAGAAAAGTATTATATATTGTCTTACAGTATGAAGATAATGATAGTAAATGGATTGTTTTTAATGTAATGACAGCTTCAGACACACACACACACTTTAGGTTTACTTTGATCAAACACTGTAATGGATTGTTTTTAATGTAATGACAGCTTCGGACACACACACACTTTAGACTGTTTAGAAAAGTGAGAGAAAAGTATTATATATTGTAATACAGTATGGAGATAATGATAGTAAATGGATTGTTTTTAATGTAATGACATCTTCAGACACACACACACTTTAGGTTTACTTTGATCAAACAGTGTTTAGAAAAGTGAGAGAAAAGTTTTATATATTGTCATACAGTATGAAGATAAAGACACCTTAGGTTTACTTTGATCAAACACTGTTTAGAAATATGAGAGTAAAGTTTTATATATTGTCATACAGTATAAAGATAATGATAGTAAATGGATTGTTTTTAACGTAATGACAGCTTCAGACACACACACACTTTAGGTTTACTTTGATCAAACAGTGTTTAGAAAAGTGAGAGTAAATTTTTATATATTGTCATACAGTATGAAGATAATGATAGTTATAGTGGTTCAATGGGATTGGAATCACGGCATTCTAACCGGTTTGAGCCTCTGGCAGCCATGTTTGTGGGCATAATAGGAAAAGTGAGATACCTATCTTGTTCAGAATTCCATGCCCAACAACTTTTCTATTGTACTGAAGATGATAGGAGTCCATATAGATTTTTGAAAACGCATTTTAAGGCCATTCGGACGGTTTTCTGTCTCTGGCGGCCATTTTGTTTTAGCAAAATTAAAATCTGAAAATTAATTCTTGTTCAGAATTCCATGACCAACAACATTTGTATTGGACACAAGATCATAGGACACAATGTTGATGTCGATATAAGCATTTTAGTGTTCGGCGTGGTTAAGCCACACCTTCTTTCAAAGTTAATGGCTCCTGGGGTCCTTATGCTTTATTGAACAGACATTTCGTGAGAGCATATTAAAGACATTGGTCCTTAGATTATGTGTGCCAAAGGATTTCTGTTTATGTTAAAAAACGTAGGAGCCCTACTGATTTTAATGTTTTTGACAAAATTCAAAATGGCGAAAAATCCATCATGGCGGAAGTCATAGGTTCTTGAGGCACATTTGTTCAGCATGTGAAGGTGCATATTTGAGCAAAGTTTCATGACTTTAGGTCAAAGGGGTCAGGAGATATGCTTGTTCAAAGTTTGCATTTTCAGACGATTGCTATAGCGCCACCTTTGGGCCAATCAGTGCAATTCTTTCACACAGATATTCTGTAGTCCTCCTCTACAGCTGTAGCAAGTATTCATAAAACGTGTTAAAAAAAATTTTTTGTCTAAGTCTGGCGGCCATGTTGTTTTGTCAATCAACTTAAATCTTACTTAAGCATTTAGGGCTTTGATCCCTGATTGTGTGACAGTTGGTCCCGCTCAAATCCAACAATTCTTCTAGGAACTGTGGTCATTTTAGTCAAAAACCACGCCCTCTTGATGCCACGCCCCAATTGAAAAAACATGGGTACCATCTTGTTTAGAATTTAATGATGAACAATGTTTGTATTGGGGTCAAGATCATAGGACTGCACCTTGATGTCGATATAAGCATTTTTGTGTTTGGCGTTGTTAAGCCACACCTTCTTTCAAAGTTAATGGCTCCTGGGGGCCTTTTGCTTTATTGCACAGACTTTTACTGACTTCAAATTAAAGATATTGGTCCAAAGAGTATGTGTGCAAAAGGATTTCTGTGTATGTCAAAAAACCTAGGGCTTTTACATTTCTTCATGTTTCTCACAAAATTCAAAATGGCGGAAAATCCATCATGGCGGACGTCATGGGTTCTTGAGGCATATTTGTTCAGCATGAGGAGATGCATATATGGTCAAAGTTTTATGACTGTAGGTCAATGGGGTCAGGAGATATGCTTGTTCAAAGTTTGCATTTTCATGCGATTGCTATAGCGCCACCTTTGGGCCAATCAGTGCAATTCTTTCACACAGATCTTCTGTTGTCGTCCTATACAGGTTTAGCAAGTTTTTTTCAGAATTAACCAAGCGGTTTAGGCTGTATAAGTCAAACACTGTGCATAAAAATAATAATAATAATTAAAGCTGCAAGCAGCGATTAACGGGTGTCGAGGTTTGTGCGGACGAGGCAGACCAGTAAGACTTTTAAAGATTTTATACAGTTGATGAGGTTGGAATGGCCTCAGCTCAATTGCGGTGATTGGCCTTCAATGTTTTGTGAAAGTGTATCAAAAGTCAGGGTTCAGCAGTTACGCTTCTTTAACGCTTTAAAATAGAATCATAACCGGCATAGCATTTAGACACACACACACACACACACACACACACACACACACACACACACAAAAGTGGCAAGTGCATTGCATCAACATTGCAAACAGTTAGGTCAGTGCTTACTGGTGACATTGTACTGTATTGTTTTTGGTTTAAATCAAGGAATAAGCTTTACTTTGATCAAACACTGTTTAGAAAAGTGAGAGAAAAGTATTATATATTGTCATACAGTATGAAGATAATGATAGTAAATGGATTGTTTTTAATGTAATGACAGCTTCAGACACACACACACACACACGTATTGTTTTAGGTTTGAATCAAGGAAGTATTATATATTGTCATACAGTATGAAGATAATGATAGTAAATGGGTTGTTTTTAATGTAATGACAGCTTCAGACACACACACACTTTAGGTTTACTTTGATCAAACACTGTTTAGAAAAGTGAGAGAAAAGTTTTATATATTGTCATACAGTATGAAGATGAAGACACCTTAGGTTTACTTTGATCAAACACTGTTTAGAAAAGTGAGAGAAAAGTATTATATATTGTCATACAGTATGAAGATAATGATAGTTAGAGTGGTTCAATGGGATTGGAATCACGGCATTCTAACCGGTTTGAGCCTCTGGCAGCCATGTTTTTGGGGATAATTGGAAAAGTGACATACCTATCCTGTTCGGAATTTCATGCTGAACAACTTTTGTATTATAGTCAAGATGATTAGAGTCCATATAGATTTTTGAAAACGCATTTTAAGCCCAATTGGACGGTTTTTTGCTTCTGGCGGCCATGTTGTTTTACCAAAATTAAAATCACAAAAAGTAATGTTGTTCAGAATGTTATGCCCAACAACTTTTATATTGGACACAAGATCATAGGAATCCATACTGATGTCGAAAAACGCTTTTACGTCCATTTGGACCGTTGTTAGCCTCTTGCGGCCATGTTCTTTCAGGAAAATTGAAAAATTGAAAACTTCATCTTGTGCAGAATTTCATGGCCAACAATTCATCAATTTCACTTAAGATCATAGGAGTCTTCCTTGATGTGGGAAAAAGCATTTAAAAATCTTTTTATGTTTTTTTCGTCTGGCGGCCATGTTGTTTTGTCAATCAACTTATATCTTATTTAAGCATTTGAGGTTTATAATCCTGATTGTGTGACAGTTGATCCCGCTCAAATCCAACACTTCCTCTAGGAACTGTGGTCATTTTAGTCACAAGCCACGCCCCATTTTATGCCACGCCCCAATTGAAAAAGCATGGTTACCATGTTGTTCAGAATTTAATGTTGAACAACATTTGTATTGGAGCCAAGATCATAGGACTCCACCTTGATGTCGATATAAGCATTTTTGTGTTCGGCGTTGTTAAGCCACACCTTCTTTCAAAGTTAATGTCTCCTGGGGGCCTTAAGTTTTATTGCACAGACTTTTCAAAAGGATAGATTAAAGATATTGGTCCAAAGATTATGTGTACCGAAGGATTTCAGTGTATGTCAAAAAACCTAGGGCTTTTACATTTTTTCATGTTTTTCACAAAATTCAAAATGGCGGAAAATCCATCATGGCGGAAGTCATAGGTTATTGAGGCATATTTGTTCAGCATGAGAAGATGCATCTATGGTCAAAGTTTCATGACTGTAGGTCAAAGTAGTCTGGAGATATGATTTGCCAATTTTGGACGATTGCAATAGCGCCACCTTTGGGTCAATCAGTGCAGTTTTTTCACACAGATCTTCTGTAGTCCTCCTCTACAGCTCTATTAAGTTTTTTTAAGAATTTATCAAGCGGTTTAGGCTGTGTAAGTCGAATTTCGGCGGCAGACTAATAATAATAATAATAAAACCAGCAATAACAAGAGGTTGTCTTGGACTTCGTCCTCGACACCCTAATTAAAGCTGCAAGCAGCGATTAACGGGTGTCGAGGTTTATGCAGACGAGGCAGACCAGTAAGACTTTTAAAGATTTTATACAGTTGATGAGGTTGGAATGGCCTCAGCTCAATTGCGGTGATTGGCCTTCAATGTTTTGTGAAAGTGTATGAAAGTCAGGGTTCAGCAGTTACGCTTCTTTAACGCTTTAAAATAGAATGATAACCGGCATAGCATTTAGACACACACACACACAAAAGTGGCAAGTGCATTGCATCAACATTGCAAACAGTTAGGTCAGTGCTTACTGCTGACATTGTACTGTATTGTTTTTGGTTTAAATCAAGGAATAAGCTTTACTTTGATCAAACACTGTTTAGAAAAGTGAGAGTAAAGTTTTATATATTGTCATACAGTATGAAGATAATGATAGTTAATGGGTTGTTTTTAATGTAATGACAGCTTCACACAGACACACACACACACAAACACACTTTAGGTTTACTTTGACCAAACACTGTAATGGATTGTTGTTAATGTAATGACAGCTTCAGACACACACACACTTTAGGTTTACTTTGATAAAACACTGTTTAGAAAAGTGAGAGTAAAGTTTTATATATTGTCATACAGTATGAAGATAATGATAGTTAATGGTTGTTTTTAATGTAATGACAGCTTCAGACACACACACACACACACACACACACTAGCTATGCCAGTTATTAGAAAAGTGAGAGAAAAGTTTTATAGATTGTCATACAGTATGAAGATAAAGACACCTTACGTTTACTTTGATCAAACACTGTTTAGAAAAGTGAGTGAAAAGTTTTATATATTGTCATACGGTATGAAGATAATGATAGTTAATGGGTTGTTGTTAATATAATGACAGCTTCACACACACACACACACACACACACACACACACACACACACACACACACACACACACACACACACACAGACACACACACAGACACACACACACACACACACTCTAGGTTTACTTTGACCAAACACTGTAATGGATTGTTTTTAATGTAATGACAGCTTCAGACACACACACACTTGAGGTTTACTTTGATCAAACAGTGTTTAGAAAAGTGAGAGAAAAGTTTTATAGATTGTCATACAGTATGAAGATAAAGACACCTTAGGTTTACTTTGATCAAACACTGTTTAGAAATATGAGAGTAAAGTTTTATATATTGTCATACAGTATGAAGATAATGATAGTAAATGGATTGTTTTGAATGTAGTTACAGCTTCAGACACACACACACACACAAGTATTGTTTTAGGTTTGAATCAAGGAAGTGTTATATATTGTCTTACAGTATGAAGATAATGATAGTAAATGGATTGTTTTTAATGTAATGACAGCTTCAGACACACACACACTTGAGGTTTACTTTGATAAAACACTGTTTAGAAAAGTGAGACAAAAGTTTTATATATTGTTATACAGTATGAAGAAAATGATAGTTAGAGTGGTTAAATGGGATTGGAATCACGGCATGGTAACAGGTTTGAGCCTCTGGCAGCCATGTTTTTGGGCATAATTGGAAAAGTGATAAATCGATCTTGTTGGGAATGTCATGCTGAACAACTTTTCTATTGTAGTCAAGATGATTAGAGTCCATATAGATTTGTGAAAACGCATTTTAAGCCCATTCTGACGGTTTTTAGTTTCTGGCGGCCATTTTGTTTTACCAAAATAAAATTGTGAAAATGTACTCTTGTTCAGAATTCCATGCCCAACAACTTTTCTATTGTACTGAAGATGATAGGAGTCCATATAGATTTTTGAAAACGCATTTTAAGGCCATTCGGACGGTTTTCTGTCTCTGGCGGCCATTTTGTTTTAGCAAAATTAAAATCTGAAAATTAATTCTTGTTCAGAATTCCATGACCAACAACATTTGTATTGGACACAAGATCATAGGACACAATGTTGATGTCGATATAAGCATTTTAGTGTTCGGCGTGGTTAAGCCACACCTTCTTTCAAAGTTAATGGCTCCTGGGGGCCTTATGCTTTATTGAACAGACATTTCGTGAGAGCATATTAAAGACATTGGTCCTTAGATTATGTGTGCCAAAGGATTTCTGTTTATCTTAAAAAACGTAGGAGCCCTACTGATTTTAATGTTTTTGACAAAATTCAAAATGGCGAAAAATCCATCATGGCGGAAGTCATAGGTTCTTGAGGCACATTTGTTCAGCATGTGAAGGTGCATATTTGAGCAAAGTTTCATGACTTTAGGTCAAAGGGGTCAGGAGATATGCTTGTTCAAAGTTTGCATTTTCAGACGATTGCTATAGCGCCACCTTTGGGCCAATCAGTGCAATTCTTTCACACAGATATTCTGTAGTCCTCCTCTACAGCTGTAGCAAGTATTCATAAAACGTGTTAAAAAAATTTTTTGTCTAAGTCTGGCGGCCATGTTGTTTTGTCAATCAACTTAAATCTTACTTAAGCATTTAGGGCTTTGATCCCTGATTGTGTGACAGTTGGTCCCGCTCAAATCCAACAATTCTTCTAGGAACTGTGGTCATTTTAGTCAAAAACCACGCCCTCTTGATGCCACGCCCCAATTGAAAAAACATGGGTACCATCTTGTTTAGAATTTAATGATGAACAATGTTTGTATTGGGGTCAAGATCATAGGACTGCACCTTGATGTCGATATAAGCATTTTTGTGTTTGGCGTTGTTAAGCCACACCTTCTTTCAAAGTTAATGGCTCCTGGGGGCCTTATGCTTTATTGCACAGACTTTTACTGAGATCAGATTAAAGATATTGGTCCAAAGAGTATGTGTGCACAAGGATTTCTGTGTATCTCAAAAAACCTAGGGCTTTTACATTTTTTCATGTTTCTCACAAAATTCAAAATGGCGGAAAATCCATCATGGCGGAAGTCATAGGTTCTTGAGGCATATTTGTTCAGCATGAGAGATGCATATATGGTCAAAGTTTTATGACTGTAGGTCAATGGGGTCAGGAGATATGCTTGTTCAAAGTTTGCATTTTCATGCGATTGCTATAGCGCCACCTTTGGGCCAATCAGTGCAATTCTTTCACACAGATCTTCTGTTGTCGTCCTATACAGGTTTAGCAAGTTTTTTTCAGAATTAACCAAGCGGTTTAGGCTGTGTAAGTCAAACACTGTATATTAATAATAATAATAAAACCAGCAATAACAAGAGGTTGTCTTGGACTTCGTCCTCGACACCCTAATTAAAGCTGCAAGCAGCATTTAGCGGGTGTCGAGGTTTGTGCTGACGAGGCAGACCAGTGAGACTTTTAAAGATTTTATACAGTTGATGAGGTTGGAATGGCCTCAGCTCAATTGCGGTGATTGGCCTTCGATGTCTTGTGAAAGTGTATCAAAGTCAGGGTTCAGCGGTTACGCTTCTTTAACGCTTTAAAATAGAATCATAACCGGCATAGCATTTAGACACACACACACACAAAAGTGGCAAGTGCATTGCATCAACATTGCAAACAGTTAGGTCAGTGCTTACTGCTGACATTGTACTGAATTGTTTTTGGTTTAAATCAAGGAATAAGCTTTACTTTGATCAAACACTGTTTAGAAAAGTGAGAGTAAAGTTTTATATATTGTCATACAGTATGAAGATAATGATAGTTAATGGGTTGTTTTTAATGTAATGACAGCTTCACACAGACACACACACACACACACTTTAGGTTTACTTTGACCAAACACTGTAATGGATTGTTTTTAATGTAATGACTGCTTCAGACACACACACACTTTAGGTTTACTTTGATAAAACACTGTTTAGAAAAGTGAGAGTAAAGTTTTATATATTGTCATACAGTATGAAGATAATGATAGTTAATGGGTTGTTTTTAATGTAATGACAGCTTCAGAAACACACACACACACACACGCACACACACACACTAGCTATGCCAGTTATGATTTTATTGTAAACTGTTTTCAAAGAAATGATAGCTTCAGACACACACACACACTTTAGGTTTACTTTGATCAAAAACTGTTTAGAAAATTGAGAGAAAAGTATTATATATTGTCATACAGTATGAAGATAATGATAGTTAATGGGTTGTTTTTAATGTAATGACAGCTTCAGACACACACACACACTAGCTATGCCAGTTATGATTTTATTGTAAACTGTTTTTAAAGAAATGATAGCTTCACACACACAAACACACTTTAGGTTTACTTTGATCAAACACTGTTTAGAAAAGTGAGAGAAAAGTATTATATATTGTCATACAGTATGAAGATAATGATAGTTAATGAGTTGTTTTTAATGTAATGACAGCTTCAGACACACACACACACTAGCTATGCCAGTTATGATTGTATTGTAAACTGTTTTTAAAGAAATGATAGCTTCAGACACACACACACACTTTAGGTTTACTTTGATCAAACACTGTTTAGAAAAGTGAGAGAAAAGTATTATATATTGTCATACAGTATGAAGGTAATGATAGTAAATGGGTTGTTGTTAATGTAATGACAGCTTCAGACACACACACACACACTTTAGGTTTACTTTGATCAAACACTGTAATGGATTTTTGTTAATGTAATGACAGCTTCAGACACACACACACTTTAGGTTTACTTTGATAAAACACTGTTTAGAAAAGTGAGAGTAAAGTTTTATATATTGGTATGAAGATAACGATAGTTAGAGTGGTTCAATGGGATTGGAATCACGGCATGGTAACAGGTTTGAGCCTCTAGCAGCCATGTTTTTGGGCATAATTGGAAAAGTGAAATATCTATGTTGTTCGGAATTTCATGCTGAACAACTTTTCTATTATAGTCAAGATGATTAGAGTCCATATAGATTTGTGAAAACGCATTTTAAGTCCATTGTGACGGTTTGTTGTTTCTGGCGGCCATTGTTTTTAACCAAAATTAAAATCTGAAAATCTACTCTTGTTCAGAATTCCATGGCCAACAACTTTTGTATTGTAATCAAGATGATAGGAGTCCATATCGATTTTTGAAAACGCATTTTAAGCCCATTCGGACGGTTTTCTGTCTCTGGCGGCCATTTTGTTTTACCAAAATAAAATTCTGAAAATTTACTGTTGTTCAGAATTCCATGCCCAACAACTTTTGTATTGGACACAAGATCATAGGACACCATCTTGATGTCGATATAAGCATATTTGTGTTCGGCGTGGTTAAGCCACACCTTCTTTCAAAGTTAATGGCTCCTGGGGGCCTTATGTTTTATTGCACAGACATTTCGTGAGACTATATTAAAGACATTGGTCCAAAGATTATGTGTGCCAAAGGATTTCTGTGTATGTCAAAAAACGTAGGACCCTTACTGATTTTAATGTTTTTCACAAAATTCAAAATGGCGAAAAATCCATCATGGCGGAAGTCATAGGTTCTTGAGGCACATTTGTTCAGCATGTGAAGGTGCATATATGAGCAAAGTCTCATGACTTTAGGTCAAAGGGGTCAGGAGATATGCTCGTTCAAAGTTTGCATTTTCAGACGATTGCTATAGCGCCACCTTTGGGCCAATCAGTGCAATTCTTTCACACAGATATTCTGTAGTCCTCCTCTACAGCTGTAGCAAGTCTTCATAAAACGTGTTAAAAAAATTTTTTTGTCTAAGTCTGGCGGCCATGTTGTTTTGTCAATCAACTTACATCTTACTTAAGCATTTAGGGCTTTGATCCCTGATTGTGTGACAGTTGGTCCCGCTCAAATCCAACAATTCTTCTAGGAACTGTGGTCATTTTAGTCAAAAACCACGCCCTCTTGATGCCACGCCCCAATTCAAAAAAACATGGGTACCATCTTGTTTAGAATTTAATGATGAACAATGTTTCTATTGGGGTCAAGATCATAGGACTCCACCTTCATGTCGATATAAGCATTTTTGTGTTTGGCGTTGTTAGGCCACACCTTCTTTCAAAGTTAATGGCTCCTGGGGGCCTTATGCTTTATTGCACAGACTTTTACTGAGTTCATATTAAAGATATTGGTCCAAAGAGTATGTGTGCTCAAGGATTTCTGTGTATCTAAAAAAACCTAGGGCTTTTACATTTTTTCATGTTTCTCACAAAATTCAAAATGGCGGAAAATCCATCATGGCGGAAGTCATAGGTTCTTGAGGCATATTTGTTCAGCATGAGGAGATGCATATATGGTCAAAGTTTTATGACTGTAGGTCAATGGGGTCAGGAGATATGCTTGTTCAAAGTTTGCATTTTCATGCGATTGCTATAGCGCCACCTTTGGGCCAATCAGTGCAATTCTTTCACACAGATCTTCTGTTGTCGTCCTATACAGGTTTAGCAAGTTTTTTTCAGAATTAACCAAGCGGTTTAGGCTGTATAAGTCAAACACTAAGCATAAAAATAATAATAATAATATCAGCAATAACAAGAGGTTGTCTTGGACTTCGTCCTCGACACCCTAATAATAATATCAGCAATAACAAGAGGTTGTCTTGGACTTCGTCCTCGACACCCTAATAATATCAGCAATAACAAGAGGTTGTCTTGGACTTCGTCCTCGACACCCTAATAATATCAGCAATAACAAGAGGTTGTCTTGGACTTCGTCCTCGACACCCTAATAAAACCAGCAATAACAAGAGGTTGTCTTGGACTTCGTCCTCGACCACCTAATAATATCAGCAATAACAAGAGGTTGTCTTGGACTTCGTCCTCGACACCCTAATTAAAGCTGCAAGCAGCATTTAGCGGGTGTCGAGGTTTGTGCAGACGAGGCAGACCAGTGAGACTTTTAAAGATTTTATACAGTTGATGAGGTTGGAATGGCCTCAGCTCAATTGCGATGATTGGCCTTCGATGTTATGTGAAAGTGTATCAAAGTCAGGGTTCAGCAGTTACGCTTCTTTAACGCTTTAAAATAGAATCATAACCGGCATCGCATTTAGACACACACACACACACACACAAAAGTGGCAAGTGCATTGCATCAACATTGCAAACAGTTAGGTCAGTGCTTACTGCTGACATTATACTGTATTGTTTTTGGTTTAAATCAAGGAATAAGCTTTACTTTGATCAAACACTGTTTAGAAAAGTGAGAGAAAAGTATTATATATTGTCATACAGTATGAAGATAATGATAGTAAATGGATTGTTTTTAATGTAATGACAGCTTCAGACACACACACACACTTTAGGTTTACTTTGACCAAACACTGTAATGGATTGTTTTTAATGTAATGACAGCTTCAGACACACACACACTTTAGACTGTTTAGAAAAGTGAGACAAAAGTATTATATATTGTCATACAGTATGAAGATAATGATAGTAAATGGATTGTTTTTAATGTAATGACATCTTCAGACACACACACACTTTAGGTTTACTTTGATCAAACAGTGTTTAGAAAAGTGAGAGAAAAGTTTTATATATTGTCATACAGTATGAAGATAAAGACACCTTAGGTTTACTTTGATCAAACACTGTTTAGAAATATGAGAGTAAAGTTTTATATATTGTCATACAGTATGAAGATAATGATAGTAAATGGATTGTTTTTAATGTAATGACAGCTTCAGACACACACACACTTTAGGTTTACTTTGATCAAACACTGTTTAGAAAAGTGAGTTAAAAGTATTATATATTGTCATACAGTATGAAGATAATGATAGTTAATGGGTTGTTGTTAATGTAATGACAGCTTCACACACACACACACACACACACACACACACACACACACACACACACACTCTAGGTTTACTATGACCAAACACTGTAATGGATTGTTTTTAATGTAATGACAGCTTCAGACACACACACACTTGAGGTTTACTTTGATAAAACACTGTTTAGAAAAGTGAGAGAAAAGTATTATATATTGTCATACAGTATGAAGATAATGATAGTAAATGGATTGTTTTTAATGTAATGACAGCTTCAGACACACACACACACTTTAGGTTTACTTTGACCAAACACTGTAATGGATTGTTTTTAATGTAAGGACAGCTTCAGACACACACACACTTTAGACTGTTTAGAAAAGTGAGACAAAATTATTATATATTGTCATACAGTATGAAGATAATGATAGTAAATGGATTGTTTTTAATGTAATGACAGCTTCAGACACACACACACTTTAGGTTTACTTTGATAAAACACTGTTTAGAAAAGTGAGAGTAAAGTTTTATATATTGTCATACAGTATGAAAATAATGATAGTTAGAGTGGTTCAATGGGATTGGAATCACGGCATTCTAACCGGTTTGAGCCTCTGGCAGCCATGTTTTTGGGCATAGTTGGAAAAGTGAGAAATCTATCTTGTTCGGAATTTCATGCTGAACAACTTTTCTATTAAAGTCAAGATGATCAGAGTCCATATGGATTTTTTAAAACGCATTTTAAGCCCAATTGGACGGTTTTTTGCTTCTGGCGGCCATGTTGTTTTACCAAAATTAAAATCACAAAAAGTAATGTTGTTCAGAATTTCATGGCCAACAACTTTTATATTGGACACAAGATCATAGGAATCCATACTGATATCGAAAAACGCATTTACGTCCATTCCGACCGTTGTTAGCCTCTGGCGGCCATGTTGTTTTACCAAAATTGAAAAAGTGAAAACGTCATTTTGTTCAGAATTTTATGGCCAACAACTCATCAATTTTACTTAAGATCATAAGAGTCTTCCTTGATGTCGAAAAAAGCATTTACATAAAACTTTCTGTTTTTTTCGTCTGGTGGCCATGTTGTTTTGTCAATAAACGTATATCTTATTTAAGCATTTGAGGTTTATAATCCTGATTGTGTGACAGTTGATCCCGCTCAAATCCAACACTTCCTCTAGGAACTGTGGTCATTTTAGTCACAAGCCACGCCCTATTTTATGCCACGCCCCAATTGAAAAAGCATGGGTACCATGTTGTTCAGAATTTAATGTTGAACAACGTTTATATTGGAGCCAAGATCATAGGACTCCACCTTGATGTTGATATAAGCATTTTTGTGTTCGGCGTTGTTAAGCCACACCTTCTTTCAAAGTCAATGGCTCCTGGGGGCCTTATGTTTTACTGCACAGACTTTTCAAAAGTTCAGATTAAAGATATTGGTCCAAAGAGTATGTGTGCCCAAGGATTTCTGTGTATCTCAAAAAAGCTAGGGCTTTTACATTTTTTCATGTTTCTCACAACATTCAAATTGGCGGAAAATCCATCATGGCGGAAGTCATAGGTTCTTGAGGCATATTTGTTCAGCATGAGGAGATGTATATATGGTCAAAGTTTTATGAATGTAGGTCAATGGGGTCAGCAGATATGCTTGTTCAAAGTTTGCATTTTCATGCGATTGCTATAGCGCCACCTTTGGGCCAATCAGTGCAATTTTTTCACACAGATCTTCTGTTGTCCTCCTATACAGGTTTAGCAAGTTTTTTTCAGAATTAACCAAGCGGTTTTGGCTGTGTAAGTCAAAAACTGTATATTAATAATAATAATAAAACCAGCAATAACAAGAGGTTGTCTTGCACTTCGTGCTCGACACCCTAATAATAATAATTAAAGCTGCAAGCAGCATTTAGCGGGTGTCGAGGTTTATGCAGACGAGGCAGACCAGTGAGACTTTTAAAGATTTTATACAGTTGATGAGGTTGGAATGGCCTCAGCTCAATTGCGGTGATTGGCCTTCCATGTTTTGTGAAAGTGTATCAAAGTCAGGGTTCAGCAGTTACGCTTCTTTAACGCTTTAAAATAGAATCATAACCGGCATAGCATTTAGACACACACACACACACAAAAGTGGCAAGTGCATTGCATCAACATTGCAAACAGTTAGGTCAGTTCTTACTGCTGACATTGTACTGTATTGTTTTTGGTTTAAATCAAGGAATAAGCTTTACTTTGATCAAACACTGTTTAGAAAAGTGAGAGAAAAGTATTATATATTGTCATACAGTATGAAGATAATGATAGTAAATGGATTGTTTTTAATGTAATGACAGCTTCAGACACACACACACACATGTATTGTTTTAGGTTTGAATCAAGGAAGTATTATATATTGTCATACAGTATGAAGATAATGATAGTAAATGGGTTGTTTTTAATGTAATGACAGCTTCAGACACACACACACACACTTTAGGTTTACTTTGATCAAACACTGTTTAGAAAAGCGAGAGAAAAGTTTTATATATTGTCATACAGTATGAAGATGAAGACACCTTAGGTTTACTTTGATAAAACACTGTTTAGAAAACTGAGAGTAAAGTTTTATATATTGTCATACAGTATGAAGATAATGATAGTTAGAGTGGTTCAATGGGATTGGAATCACGGCATTGTAACTGGTTTGAGCCTCTGGCAGCCATGTTTTTGGGCATAATTGGAAAAGTGAGAAATCTATCTTCTTCGGAATGTCATGCTGAACAACCTTTCTATTGTACTCAAGATGATTAGAGTCCATACAGATTTGTGAAAACGCATTTTAAGCCCATTCTGAAGGGTTTTTGTTTCTGGCGGCCATTTTGTTTTACCAAAATTAAAATCTGAAAATGTACTCTTGTTCAGAATTCCATGCCCAACAACCTTTCTATTGTACTCAAGATGATCGGAGTCCATATAGATTTGTGAAAACGCATTTTAAGCCCATTCGGACGGTTTTTTGTCTCTGGCGGCCATTTCCTTTTACCAAAATTAAAATCTGAAAATGTACTGTTGTTCAGAATTCCATGCCCAACAACTTTTATATTGGACACAAGATCATAGGACACCATCTTGATGTCTATATAAGCATTTTAGTGTTCGGCGTGGTTAAGGCACACCTTCTTTCAAAGTTAATGGCTCCTGGGGGCCTTATGCTTTATTGCACAGACTTTTACCGAAGACATGTTAAAGATATTGGTCCAAAGATCATGTGTGCCAAAGGAGTTTTGTGTATCTCAGAAAACGTAGGACCCCTACTGATTTTAATGTTTTTCACAAAATTCAAAATGGCGAAAGATCGATCATGGCGGAAGTCATAGGTTCTTGAGGCACATTTGTTCAGCATGTGAAGATGCATATATGAGCAAAGTCTCATGACTTTAGGTCAAAGGGGTCAGGAGATATGCTTGTTCAAAGTTTGCATTTTCAGACGATTGCTATAGCGCCACCTTTGGGCCAATCAGTGCAATTCATTCACACAGATATTCTGTAGTCCTCCTCTACAGCTCTAGCAAGTATTCATAAAACGTGGCAAAAAAAAATTTTGGTCGTAGTCTGGCGGCCATGTTGTTTTGTCAATCAACTTAAATCTTACTTAAGCATTTGGGGCTTTGATCCCTGATTGTGTGACAGTTGGTCCCGCTCAAATCCAACAATCCTTCTAGGAACTGTGGTCATTTTAGTCAAAAACCACGCCCTTTTGATGCCACGCCCCAATTGAAAAAACATGGGTACCATCTTGTTTAGAATTTAATGATGAACAATTTTTGTATTGGGGTCAAGATCATAGGACTCCACCTTGATGTTGATATAAGCATTTTTGGTCATTTTTGAGGTTTTTGAGGCATATTTGTTCAGCATGAGAAGATGCATATATGACCAAAGTTTTATGACTTTAGGTCAAAGTAGTCAGGAGATATGCTTGTTCAAAGTTTGGATTTTCAGACGATTGCTATAGCGCCACCTTTGGGCCAATCAGTGCAATTCTTTCACACAGATCTTCTGTTGTCCTCCTATACAGGTTTAGCAAGTTTTTTTCAGAATTAACCAAGCGGTTTTGGCTGTGTAAGTCAAACGCTGTATATATTAATAAAACCAGCAATAACAAGAGGTTGTCTTGGACTTCGTCCTCGACACCC
>JACYXH010000133.1:37500-143761 GCA_026745465.1 Lota lota | reverse complement strand
TTTAAAGTAATAATAACTAAAGTAGAAGTAAAAGTAGTCATCAGATAATGACTTGAGGAAGAGTAAGAAAGTATCTAGTGAAAAGACTACTCAAGTACTGAGTTACTTCAAACCAAATGATTTATTGTTGTAATAAGCAAAGCAAGATAAATAAAAAGACTAATAGTACATTGTATATGCTTGTCATATGCTTGTATATGTTGTTAAGACATTAACAACACATACAATAGCATGTATCCCTTCAAATAAAAGAATGCACAATAGCACAATAAATCTTTACAAATTTTCATGAATGAAGGCAAAGACAATCACAATAAATCTCTCTCTTACATTTTTTTATTCACAAATAGACATGAGTAAAACTGAAAAGTATGTTACATTAAAACTACTCTGACATGTAATTTATTCAAAAAGTTACAGAAGTAAATAAAGCAGTAAATATAACCTGCGTGTGCGTGTTTACTATGTGTGTACTGTGTATGTGTGTGTACCATGTGTGTGTGCGTCAGTCCGTGTGTTTTTCTACAACCGACACAGAGACATTGATCCCCACTCAAACCCAAACGCAGGGTGGAGGTCCTCCTGGGTGAAGGTGGACTGGAAGGTGTGGATGTGTGTCAGTGTGTCTGAGGGCCCTTCTACATCTGGGGACACTCTGTAGAAGGACAGAGTGCCAGCAGGCCGGTCCAGATACACTCCTACTCTGTTAGAGCCAGCGGGGGGGAGACGTATGTCTGTTCTACTACCATTGTACCAGGCAGTGTAATGACCAACATGACAATCAAGTCTCCAGGACTTGTTGTTCCATCCAAGCAAGCTGTCAGCACCCCCTCCTCTCCTTGTGATTCCTCTGTATGCCACTCCTATAACAACAAGTCCTTCCCTCTCCACCTCCCAGTAACAGCGGCCAGTCAGAGCCTCTCTACACAACACCTGGGTCCAGTAGTCAAATCTCTCTGGGTGATCAGGATACGACTGGTCCTTTCTAACCAGCGTCACCTTTCTGTTGTCCTCAGACAGAGAGAGTTCTCTGTGGGCTGTGTTTGGGTCCAGTGTGAGTTCACAGGCATCTGATGGGAGAACAAGACACGATTAGCTGCTGAACCATTCTTCATCATCATCATCATCATCACTAGTACTGTTCTCTTGCACACGTCTTATTCCTGTCCTTTTTCACTTGCCATCTACTATACAAACTAACATAGAAATGCATGGTAATACTACAGTGGAATAAATTGCTATGAGTTTTAGATTAAAGTTAATAACAAATCCCATGTGTGTGTGAGTGGCTGTCCCCATCAAAACATTGAAACCAAGGAAAATGTATAAACTGCATTTACTCCCTCAATACTTACACTACATACAAATAATTTACATTAAAATGTTCAGCATGATGTGCTTGTTACTCATATGAAATATCTAAGCAATACATGTAATGCCTTCCAAGATATTAAACTTTTGGATTTCCCAACACACATACATTGCACTCAACCTTCAAAGGGACACCTGTGTGAACAACAGACTGAACAAGCTGAGCTCACATACAGGCTGGAAATTAACTGTTGGAGCCATAGAACTGGTTCATACATACTATATATATATAGACATGTACTCATACATACACGTACATACTATATATACATATACATGTACTCATACATACATGTATATACTATATATACATAGACATGTACTCATACATACTATATATACATAGACATGTACTCATACATACACGTACATACTATATACACATAGACATGTACTCATACATACACGTACATACTATATATACATAGACATGTACTCATACATACACGTACATACTATATATACATAGACATGTACTCATACATACACATACATACTATATATACATAGACATGTCCTCATACATACACATACATATACATAAGTATATATCAACAACAATGTTATGAATACATCAACAACAATGTTATGAATACATCAACAACAATGTTATGAATACATCAACAACAATGTTATGAATATATAAACAACAATGTTATGAATACATCAACAACAATGTTATGAATACATCAACAACAATGTTATGAATACATCAACAACAATGTTATGAATACATCAACAACAATGTTATGAATATATCAACAACAATGCTATGAATACATCAACAACAATGTTATGAATACATAAACAACAATGTTATGAATACATCAACAACAAACATCTCTCATTGGATCCAGATCTTACCAACAACAAGCAGCTCTGCGGTGTGATTGGCCGAGCCAGCGCTGTTGGTCGCCATGCAGCAGACCGTGTTCACACCATACTTCACACCTCTGACGAAGAGGAACCCCCTCTCCACCCAGGCCGCAGGCTCTGATTGGTTGTCTGTGCTGTCCCTCTCCAGGGGCCTGCCGTTGTGTAGCCACTCGACGGTGGGCTCCGGCGTGCCGCCGGCATCGCAGGAGAATTGGGCCGTGTGGCCCACGGGCAACACCTTGGTAGAGGAGTTGAACTCTGTGATGCTGGGGGCCTCCTCCTTCATGAGCATCACTGAACAGGAAGAAAGCAGGACGAGATGAGTGATAACCAGAGCTTATAATTCTACTGTTATTATTGTAATTATATTCAGGATGATATGATTTAGACTCACTGAGGCGCACGGAGATTACGAGAATACACAGCAGTATGAAGATCAGAGTGACAATGATGTGGGACTTTAGAGCTGTTCAGGAGTAAGACACACACACACACACACACACACACACATGCATACACGCATTGTAATATACACAGATATATTCGTACTGCATGGCTATCATTCACAGTCTCCCTACGGTCTGCAGAATCCCTCCCCATCTTCAAGAAATATCTGATGACCTCTACTGAGAACACCTCAATAACTGATTAATGGTTCTACCCTTGCATATTTATTATTCCTGTTTTATACACATTGTGGCAACCCGGCGCCACTACACCACCCATGGCGGCTCAGGAGAGCGGTGGTAAATGGAGTTTACCACCGCTCTCCTGAATATCGCACACCGGAGCTCATTACCGCTGGTCGCCAGAGAGGACTGCCCCGCAAATGATCGGAGGGTCCACGGGAACCCCCGCCGGCTGTACCTGACCGTCACCGAGAGAAAAGACGGGAAATACAGCCGAACATTAATGGACCGTGACTGTTTGGTAGGCGCGGCCTAACCATATTATTTCTTTTCTTTGTTAATAAATACGCCTACTTGGCTTCAAATTGACTTCCGGTTTGTGTTCACTGGGGGGAGACTACAGCATAGTGGAACCGGGTTGCCACAACATACACATACAGTACACTCATACAGTAATACATACAGTAATAGATACAGTAATACATACATACACGTACAGTAATACAGTAACACATACAGTCAAACATCCCCGGCACGCACAGAAGATATTATATATCTAATTATATTTAAAGATATGTTCATATTAATTACAAACATTATGTAATTGTGTTCAATCCATAAGTCCATTTGAAATCACTTCAGTTATATCAGTAGCCTTTATTAAAAGACAAAAATGTGGATTAAAAAAACATTGCACTACCACTAATAATAAGTAATGAAAATACTAAACCAAACATATATCATGAAATACACAACTACTTGAGATGCCTAGTAGTAGTCCGTAACTCATGGCCGTAATCACAGGTCGTTTGTTCTGGAAACGTAAATGTGTGTTGTTTGTCTAGAACATACACATGTTGTTATTTAGGAGAATAAATCTGTCTGTGCGGTCGCTGGTTCATCAGGTTGGTCACTTTGGCTAAAAACGTTTGCTAAATGTAAATCTTAAATGTATGTAGATGAAAACATATATATTTTTATTGGATTATTTATTTTAAATTCTATAAAAAGAGCACCTACCAAATCTTCTCTTCCTGGTCTCCTCCCGGTCCAAAGACGTGTCCTCAGGTTCCTCAGTGAGTCCAGGGTCCAAAGACGTGTCCTCAGGTTCCTCAGTGGGTACAGGGTCCAGTTCATAGATGGGGTCCATGGTTCCTCTCTGTCAGCTTCCACTGCTTCTGCTCTCAGGGTTCAGCTCTGCTATATCAGATGGAAAAACGACGTCACATGTTTCAATTCTGACCAATCATCAGCTTACAATCTGAACCATCACTGTCAGGAAATGTTTTTCTTGTACTCTTATCAGATGCCATCATTTTACACACACACTCATGCACACACGTATACACACACACCACATTCTATTTTATATCGTATTAAGATACAAATACACATGTAGAGGCAGAATAAAGCAGATACCGTCATGTCTAGGAGTGGTCAAGCTGTATTCTAGAAGGTAGTGGACATGTCTAGGAGTGGTCAAGCTGTATACTAGAAGGTAGTGGACATGTCTAGGAGTGGTCAAGATGTATACTAGAAGGTAGTGGACATGTCTAGGAGTGGTCAAGCTGTATACTAGAAGGTAGTGGACATGTCTAGGAGTGGTCAAGCTGTATACTAGAAGGTAGTGGACATGTCTAGGAGTGGTCAAGCTGTATTCTAGAAGGTAGTGGACATGTCTAGGAGTGGTCAAGCTGTATACTAGAAGGTAGTGGACATGTCTAGGAGTTGTCAAGCTGTATACTAGAAGGTAGTGGACATGTCTAGGAGTGGTCAAGCTGTATACTAGAAGGTAGTGGACATGTCTAGGAGTGGTCAAGCTGTATACTAGAAGGTAGTGGACATGTCTAGGAGTGGTCAAGCTGTATACTAGAAGGTAGTGGACTTGTCTAGGAGTGGTCAAGCTGTATACTAGAAGGTAGTGGACATGTCTAGGAGTGGTCAAGCTGTATACTAGAAGGTAGTGGACATGTCTAGGAGTGGTCAAGCTGTATACTAGAAGGTAGTGGACATGTCTAGGAGTGGTCAAGCTGTATTCTAGAAGGTAGTGGACATGTCTAGGAGTGGTCAAGCTGTATTCTAGAAGGTAGTGGACATGTCTAGGAGTGGTCAAGCTGTATACTAGAAGGTAGTGGACATGTCTAGGAGTGGTCAAGTTGTATTCTAGAAGGTAGTGGACATGTCTAGGAGTGGTCAAGTTGTATACTAGAAGCTAGTGGACATGTCTAGGAGTGGTCAAGCTGTATACTAGAAGGTAGTGGACATGTCTAGGAGTGGTCAAGCTGTATACTAGAAGGTAGTGGACATGTCTAGGAGTGGTCAAGCTCTATACTAGAAGGTAGTGGACATGTCTAGGATATACTATATAGTCTACACATTATGATGTGATGTAAACACCATATAGTCTACACACTATGATGCGAAAACCATATAGTCTAAACACTATGATGTGATGTAAACACCATATAGTCTACACACTATGATGTGATGTAAACACCATATAGTCTACACACTATGATGTGATGTAAACACCATATAGTCTAAACACTATGATGTGATGTAAACACCATATAGTCTACACACTATGATGTGATGTAAACACCATATAGTCTATACACTATGATGTGATGTAAACACCATATAGTCTACACACTATGATGTGATGTAAACACCATATAGTCTACACACTATGATGTGATGTAAACACCATATAGTCTAGTATGTAGAAACATCCAACATACTAGGGCTAACATGAAATCTGTTACATACGCCCCCTCCAAGTAGAAACATCCAACATACTAGGGCTAACATGAAATCTGTTACATACACCCCCTCCAAGTAGAAACATCCAACATACTAGGGCTAACATGAAATCTGTTACATACACCCCCTCCAAGTAGAAACATCCAACATACTAGGGCTAGCATGAAATCTGTTACATACGCCCCCTCCCTCCAAGCAGAAACTTCCCTGTTTCTTAACAGCCCTGTTAACAGAACTCATGAAGCTCAAGGCCCAAAACAATCCAGAAAAATATCCTTAAAAAACGAATGCTGTCCGATTCAGACAGGGCTCGAATGAACATTGTTCTCTCACACACACACACACACACACACACACACACACACACACACACACACACACCAGTCTGTGGTGTTAACTTGTCAAGAGAAAACCCCCAACATTGTCTCCACAGCATCTAACATTGTGTTGTTTGACTCATCATGGCCACTCTGACTGCTGCAGTGGCTCAAATGCTTCACTCTGTTTCTACTGGTTGATGCCCGCGCCTTGGAAGAGACGTGACTTATTTAACTAATTAGCACTGTTTGTTTGTTTCCACACACGCACGCACGCACGCACACACACACACACACACACACACACACACACACACACACACACACACACACACACACACACACACGCACACACACACACACACACTCTCTCTCTGCATCTCTCTCTCCCTGTCTCTTTGTGTCTCTCTCTCTGTCTCTCTATGTCTCTCTCTCTGTCTCTGTCTATCTCCCTCTCTCTCTGTCTGTGTGTGTGTCTCTGTCTCTCTCTGTCTCTCTCTGTCTTCTAACTACTGACTTTGTTAATAATTGTGTCAAACCTGCACATAACCTTTTCAAGGAAAAATATTGCTTCTTTAGTCTAATCTAAGTTCTTAATGTTCTCTGCAAACAGGACATAATCTGAATGATTCAAATGAACAGTGCACAAAGATGTCTTTTCTTTCTCACCGTTATCTCCTATACTCCTTGTTTATCGCCAAAGTTATGTTGTGCAGCTTTAATAGTGCTTTTGGTTCGTTTACATATTTGTAAAAATATATATAATATTATACTATTATATAATTTGAAAAACACAATAGTGAAACATTAAACTAACATTGTATTTCTCTATAGTAAAATGAGTCTGTAAAATGTAATTGAGAAGTGTTACACAGACACATTTCCCAAGATTAAATCATGTAATATACCAATAACCAAAAGACAATATAAACTGTAGTAAACTGTAGGCTTACCTTATCTATTCCGTGATCAAAATGTGCTCTGCCCCATACGGTATAAAGTTATAAAAGTTATAAAGTATAAATTTAAGCAAAGAATAGGAGGTTAAAGTGTTCCTACAACAAGTAAATCAGGTAAATTTAAAGGATAAAATACAGTAATTATTAATAGATTAAAAGTGGATCTAGAGAAAGATTGAGCTTCACGGCTGCTCACTGCTGAAGACTGAAGTTCAAATGAGGAAGTAGACTCGAACGTCTCAGAGAGGAAGCGATGTTTTCAAGGAAAGGTTTTGCAGTCTTCAGACTTGCAAGCATGCACACACAAAGACGCACACACACAAAAAGTCAGTTGGATACACCACCCAAACAAAGTCAGTTGGAGACACCACCCAAACATAGTTAGTTGGAGACACCACCCAAATGTAGTCAGTTAGAGACACCACCCAAACATACAGTCAGTTGGAGACACCACCCAAACATACATGGGTTGGTGACACCACCCAAACATACATGGGTTGGTGACACCACCCAAACATAGTCAGTTGGATAGACCACCCAAACATAGTCAGTTGGATACACCACCCAAACATAGTCAGTTGGAGACACCACCCAAACATACATGGGTTGGTGACACCACCCAAACATAGTCAGTTGGATACACCACCCAAACATAGTCAGTTGGATACACCACCCAAACATACTTCAGAACAGGAAGAGATAGCAGAGGCCATTCCAAGAAAACATTTGTTTTATTAAGTAAAAAAGATCACATTATTTTTTATATTCTTTGGACTCATCTTATAAAGTTTCTGTACGACTATTTATTTAAAAAAATGCCTCCACTTTGTGTGACCTTGGTTTGGGTTTAAAGCGTAACTTTGGTTTCCTGAACAAGACTTCCTGTCCTCCCCTGCGAGCTAGCGCAGTTGTTTTGACTCATGGTTCCTGTCACACACACACACACACACACACACACACACACGTCTGTGGTGATAACCTGTCAAGAGGAAACCACCAACATTGCCCACACAGCGTCTAACATGGACAAGGACATTTTCTTGGTATTTGGTGCCAACTATAACAAAGAAACATAAATATGAAAATATAAACATTTAAATAAGAAATATATAAAATATATACGGACTATTTAAAGAATACAGAATATATAGTTTGTCACAACTTTTGTCAAGGGGCAGTTTACAAATGTTACTGGTCCTACACAGGCCTAATGCATAAATAGAAGATTTATTAAAGATGAGACTGTGGTGAGGGGGGGCGTGGCCTAGCGCCGGCTGCAGCTAGAAGGGGCGGAGCGGCTCAATTGGGGCCACAGACGCAGCTGTAGGGGATGAGGGTGATTAGGAAGCTATTAAAAGATTGACTTGTGTTGTGCTCTCCCCACAGTGAGGTCGGGTCCAGTCACGAGGTGGACTGGCCGTAAGAGACAGAGAGATCGCACGTCCCCAGCAGGACGTTGATTGTGCATTTTGTGTTTGAACATGAAGAGACAAGAAAAACGGAAGTTTTGCCTCCGTACTCCTCGTGGTCCAGCTCTTTCATCGTGGACTCGCCATCCACGTTACTGCACTTTCCTGTTCACTCCATCGGGCCCCTGCGTGTCGGGGGACAGCGTGTCGGGCCCCTGCGTGTCGGGCTCCTGCGTGTCGGGCCCCTGCGTGTCGGGCCCCTGCGTGTCGGGCTCCTGCGTGTCGGGGGACAGCGTGTCGGGCCCCTGCGTATCGGGGGACAGCGTGTCAGGGCCCCTGCGTGTCGGGCGACAGCGTGTCGGGCCCCTGCGGGGGACAGCGTGTCGGGCCCCTGCGTGTCGGGGGACAGCGTGTCGGGCCCCTGCGTTTCAGGGGATGGCGTGTCGGGGGACAGCGTGTCGGGCTCCTGCGTGTCGGGGGACAGCGTGTCGGGCCCCTGCGTGTCGGGCCCCTGCGTGTCGGGCCCCTGCGTGTCGGGCTCCTGCGTGTCGGGGGACAGCGTGTCGGGCCCCTGCGTGTCGGGGGACAGCGTGTCGGGCCCCTGCGTGTCGGGCGACAGCGTGTCGGGCCCCTGCGGGGGACAGCGTGTCGGGCCCCTGCGTGTCGGGGGACAGCGTGTCAGGCCCCTGCGTTTCGGGGGACGGCGTGTCGGGGGACAGCGTGTCGGGCCCCTGCGTGTCGGGGGACAGCGTGTCGGGCCCCTGCGTGTCGGGCCCCTGCGTTTCGGGGGACGGCGTGTCGGGCCCCTGCGTGTCGGGCTCCTGCGTTTCGGGGGACGGCGTGTCGGGCCCCTGCGTTACTACCTCCTGGGGCGCCCGTTCACCCTCTGTTCGGACCACGCCCCCCTGCAATGGCTCCACCGCATGAAGGACACCAACCCACGGATCACACGGTGGTACCTGGCCTTACAGCCACTTCACTTCAGGGTGGTCCATAGGCCGGGGGCGCAGATGGTGGTGGCGGACTTCCTCTCCCGACTGCCTGAACTGGGGGGGGGGGAGTTGGCTGTCGGCCGGACGGCTCCCCGGCCTAAGTGGGGCGGTGGGGATATGTGGTGAGGGGGGGCGTGGCCTAGCGCCGGCTGCAGCTAGAAGGGGCGGAGCGGCTCAATTGGGGCCACAGACGCAGCTGTAGGGGATGAGCGCGATTAGGAAGCTATTAAAAGACTGACTTGTGTTGTGCTCTCCCCACAGTGAGGTCGGGTCCAGTCACGAGGTTGACTGGCCGTAAGAGACAGAGAGATCGCACGTCCCCAGCAGGACGTTGATTGTGCATTTTGTGTTTGTACATTAAGAGACAATAAAAACAGAACTTTTGCCTCCGTACTCCTCGTGGTGCGTTGTTTGCCCTGGATTGTAGCCTGATAGTTGCTACAACGATGCACACACAGATGCGCACACACACACACACACACACACAGACACATACTCCCACACGCACACACACACACACACACCGATGCATGCACGCACGCATGCACACACACACGCACGCACACACACCGATGCATGCACGCATGCACACACACACACACACACACACGCAGACACACGCACGCACACACGCGCACACACAGACACACAAACTGTAGGGCACAATGTATGGAGCTAGTTTGAGTCTATGATAAGACAGGGAGGAACCATCGTGCACCAGAAATATGTGAAACAGACCTTGTCGACATACATAGTAGCTAATACACAATATCCACCAACAATTAATCCTATTGAAACTATAGTCCGTATGGATGATTGATAATGGATGATGGATGATGGGTGATGGATGATGGATGATGGATGATGGATGATGGATGATGGGTGATGGATGATGGATGATGGATGATGGATGATGGATGATAGATGATGGATGATGGATGATGGATGATGATTGATGATTGATGATTGCTAATTGATGATGCTTCTGCATTATACTGAAGCACAATGAGGTACACACGGGGGCCATGGAGACACCAACCACCTTCGCTCTGTGATTTTGATTTGAAACGCTACTTTCCCCGATCAAACAGCCTGACCTCTGCTCGACCCTCAGCACAGCGTTGTTGCGCCATTTTGGAAATGTCCCCGAAAACGTCCGTCCCGCCTCCACTTTGAAAAGATTCCCGCGGTTCTCCAGGGGCCGTGGCTATCAATTATGCATTTATTGTTATTGCATAAAATAACCAAAATACCTCTTTTGTGATCTATCACAGAACAATTTCAACCATATCCGTCCGTTCAGCCTATTTGTAGACACAACGAGTCACAGATTGAAATTCAAAGTGAAACGAACCTCGATGCAAATCAAGCGGCTTGGCTGACAGTCACGTTAGCGTTCTCATAATCAGAGCAGACGATCCTCAATGTCTCACACACAGCGAGGAGCTCGGTCGATGCTAGCCGTCGCTGTGCTCTGCATCTTAACGCAGGTGTTCACCAGGGAGAGGGAAATTGCTCTAAATTGAGTCAAACAGCCTTTAACAGGGCGATGAAGATCTCCCCGAGACCCTCTGCTTCATCGCAGAGAGAGCGACTTCATTATCAACAAACCTGATTCGAACCCTCCCATTGCAGGACCTAACGGTCAATTCTGATTCTTTGCATTAATCAGATGTGGTGGAACTCGCACCTAGACCAGCAGTTAAAGATATGTGAGATTAAATAGCTGTCATTTTGGGTGAAATTCTACACCCATAGGTCAGGTGAGAATATCTGCGTCTGCCTCTGAGTAAGGCTTTCTTTTATAACCAGCATAACACTCCTTCCTATCCCAAGGCAGCGATGAGGAAGGGGAGTGTTTGCATGTTCATTTAAATATTTGGAAACTCTCCTGTAGGTCTTCAAATGTGTGTGTGTGTGTGTGTGTGCGTGTTTGTGTGTTGCATCAATATAGACATGATTAATCTGTATTTGTGTGTGTGTGTGTCTTTCTGAATACCTTCCTGACGTGTGTAAGAAAATCATGTTTTCTAGAAACATAACCCATTATAAATGATTACAATACATCTACTTTACTGTTCACTGTCTGTTTTCTCTTCAACACCTTTTACAACCTTTAATGCTATAACATCAACAGTTGCATTCATGTCGAAATGTTTAAAGGATACATTTTGATAACACAGTAATAATAATATTTCTTTAAGTTTAAGCTGATGAATACTGAATAGCATGTTACAATGGTTGTACACTTTACTGATTTAAATAAAGACAAAGTGTGTGTGTGTGTGTGTGTGTGTGTGTGTGTGTTGCATTAATATAGACAAAAAACGATGATCACCACGATATAAATAAATAATAAAATAAATAAATAAATGTTTAACCATCAACACAGCCGTCCGTTACACAGCTAGGGTTTGTTTCAACTCTAGCTAGTAACGTGGACAATGAAGATATATGAAACATGAATCATTTAAACGTCTAGAGAATATTAAACCAATTGATTTGATGTAAGGTTCGTTTTGAAACACTAGAAAAAGGGTGTACCGTAGCACCATCTGCTGTTTAGATGACGTCAGTGCAACTGGCTGCCCTGAAAAACATGAACCCTACGTCATCACCATTGATTTATGTGTTGATACGGTCCTGGCAGTTTTAAATCAAATTGAAGGTCATTACATGTCCCTCTCATACGAGTGATCCTCTCAAATATAGAGTAGGCCTACACTACATAACACAATATTGAGATTGGCTCCACAATGTTCAAAACAATATCACATGAGTAAAAGTAGTCATCAGATAATGACTTGAGGAAGAGTAAGAAAGTATCCAGTGAAAAGACTACTCAAGTACTGAGTTACTTCATACCAAATGATTTATTGTTGTAATAAGCAGAGCAAGATGAACATAAATAGACAAATATTACATTGTATATGCTTGTTTAATAGACATTAACAACACAAAAAATAGCATGTATCCTTTAAATAAAACACTCAATAACACATTACATCTTTACAAAATAACATGAATGAAGGCAAATACAGACACAAGATATCTCTCTCTCTCAGACTTGAGTAAGAGTGAAAAGTATGTTACAATAAAACTACTCTTAAAAGTAATCTATTCAAAAAGTTACTGAAGTACATGAAAGAGTAAATATAACCTCTGCGTGTATTTATGTTTGTAACAAATTTGTTTTAGTCTGTGTGTGTACTGTGTGTGTACTGTATGTGTACTGTGTGTGTGTGTGTGTGTACTATGTGTGTGTGTGTACTATGCGTTTGTGTGTGTGTGTGTGTGTGTGTACTGTGTGTGTGTACTATGCGTGTGTGTGTGTACTATGTGTTTGTGTGTGTGTGTACTATGCGTTTGTGTGTGTGTGTACTGTGTGTGTGTGCTATGCGTTTGTGTGTGTGTGTGTGTATGTGTGTATATGTACAATGTGTGTGTGCACTATGTGTGTGTGTGTGTACTATGTGTTTGTGTGTGTGTGTGTGTGCGCATGTCCGCCCGCCCGCATGTTCTTTTTTTCTACAACCGACACAGAGACACTGAGTCACCATCCCCCCATACCCTAAACCCAGGGCGGAGGTCCTCCTGGGTGAAGGTGGACTGGAAGGTGTGGATGTGTGTCAGTGTGTCTGAGGACCCTCCTACATCTGGGGACACTCTGTAGAAGGACAGAGTGCCAGCAGGCCGGTCCAGATACACTCCTACTCTGTTAGAGCCAGCGGGGGGCAGATCTATGTCTGTTTCTATACCGTTGTGCCGGGTAGAGTAACCATCATCATGACAATAAAGACTCCAGGACTTGTTGTTCTCTCCAAGCCTGCTGTTATCACCCCCTCCTCTCCTTGTGATTCCTCTGTATGTCACTCCTATCTCAACACGTCCTTCCCTCTCTACCTCCCAGTAACAGCGGCCAGTCAGACCCTCTCTACACAACACCTGGTACCAGTAGTCAAATCTCTCTGGGTGATCAGGATACGACTGCTCCTCTCTAACCCACGTCACCTTTCTGTTGTCCTCAGACAGAGAGAGTCGTCTGTGGGCTGTATTTGGGTCCAGTGTGAGTTCACAGGCATCTGACGGGAGAACAAGACATGATTAGGCTGCTAAGCCACATATAAATGTCATTTAAATAATGTGAAAGTGATGTATATTAGTATTATTATAAACAGCATTCCACTTATAGTAATAATGATTATATTACATCCATAATAATTGTATAACACTATCATGTTTTGACTATAAAAAATACATAGTATAGTTACATGATTATGTGTAATATAATAATGATAGTAATGAATGTTAAAAACACTTACAATAATAATATATTAATACAGACACATTCGTAATAATTATTTACAAACATTATAGGATAACATAAAAGGCATAACAACAATGATTACAATAATAGTAAAAATAGAATACACACACAATAACTATGGTACAATCATTACATTATTAATAATATAATGAACATTATTCAATTGTGTGTAGTAATAATATACAACTAATTATTATTATTAATCAATTATACAATTAAAATAATACATATTAGATTTTACACTCACACTTCTTTACACCTGGTTTCAGGTCAGGCAGCTTATTCATCTCCATGTTCAGTGTCTCATCCAGCTGATCCAGGGATCTCCTCAAGGTCCCTACATATGACGGAGGACTGAGCTCCACCGTTGTCCAGTCCCTGGTGGGTGGAGGATTCTTCAGGGATCTGAAGGTCTGGAGGAAGTGGAGGTGGTCTTCAGTGTGTGAGAGCTGCTTCACCTCTGAGCTTCTATTGGTCAGATCTTCTATTTCCTGCTCCAGCTCTTTGATGAGGTTTTCAGCTTCTTTCTCTGTGGATTTCAGTTTCTCTTTAACCGTTTGGTTGAAATCATCCCGGCACTTTTCCATGCAGTTCATCAGAGCAGTGAGGACCTGCACACCATCAGCTATCTCTCTGTCTGCGTCTTTGTTGCTCAATTCTACGGTGTCTTTGATCTCCTTAATCTTTAGTTTTCTCTCCTGGATCTTCTGCTGAACTTCAGACTCTATCTTCCCCAGCTGGGCCGTCTTCACTTCATATTCCTCCTTTAGAGACACAACAGGATGGGACTTGTGGTCTGTCTCTGTGCAGAACTGACACACACACACCTGTTCAGTCTGGCAGAAGAGCTCCAGAAGTCGGTCGTGTTTCTTACACATCCTGTCTTCCAGACGGTCCATAGGCTCGACCAGCCGATGTCTCTTCAGGACTGCGACTCTCTGATGTGGCTCCAGGTGGGTTTGGCATTAAGAGATAAAACACACTAGGCAGGACTTCACAGCCTTCAGCTGGGTCCCAGTACAGATGTCACAGGGAACTTCTCCTGGTTCAACACAAGGCTGCTCTTTGACTCGTACAGAACTTCTAAACTGATCAATCATCTCTGAAAAGAGAGTATTGACCTGTAAATCAGGTCTTGTCTGGAACAGCTTGTTGCAAACAGGACATTTGTACTGGACTTGGTCATCCCAGAACGTTGTAATACAGGTTCTACGGAAGTTGTGTCCACATGGTGTGGAAACTGGGCTGCTGAACACATCCAGACAGATGGAACATGAAAAGTTGTCTTCAGACCAGGAAGTAGCAGAGGCCATTCCTAGACACAGACGACAAGGTTTAAGTATTGAGCAATTCCATTCTTTTTCGAATTCCAAAAAGGGAAGAGAGGTTCTAAAGTTGTGTTGTTTTACTCACCTATTTGTGGTTGCTGTCTGTCAGACTATTTGTCCCAAAATGTGTTTTATATTTCTCCTGAACGAGAGAACTCCTTCCTCGTCGGGTTTCTGTGAACATTAAGTTTCGTTTCCTGAACAACACGTTCAGTGTCCTCTACTCCCCTAAGTCCTGGCCCCGCCCCTAAGTCCTGGCTCCGCCCCCACGGACACAGTTCACCGTCGTTCAACTTCCCACTCTGACTGTGGGGCGTTCACGCACCGTGAAGGCTCCTTCAAATGCGTTGATGTGTGTTCTCCTTTTCTCTGTGGAGTTAGAAGAGAGCCGGTGCAAACCGAGAGACACTGTGGTGATGTAGTGGTTATTTGCGACTGTAACTGAGATTCATTGGCGTTGATCGACCCTGGTTTCCGGGGCTTCCCCGAATACTATTTATCCAGCCCCGATCCAATGTTCAACACAACAATAAATCAAAAATGTGTTGATTGCCGCTACGCTCGCTGCAGGAACGCGCCCCGGCGTGCACGCGCACAGTGCACACACGAGCAGCAGAGCTATGAGAGCAGCAGACAGCGGATTCAGTCAGAGTAGGAAGTAGAGGCGCAAGCAGCTCTGCGTGTGTGTGTGTGTGTGTGTGTGTGTGTGTGTGTGTGTGTGTGGGGGGGGGGGGGGGGGGGGGTTGTAGTAGGTTATGTAGCTATAATTAGTCAGGGTTATTTTCTTCCTTCATTTCTCTTCAATGAGTCATCTGGTTGGGTTATCATGTTTCTTCCTCTTGTTGCACCCTTTACAGGCAGGTATTCAGAAAGGCAGACACACACACACACACACACACACACACACACACACACTATATATAATCATTGTTAGAGACAGTTTTAACAAGCAGTAGCCTAAACATATACAAGAATACCGCAATGGGCTTTAAAAATACTAAAATAAAGTTGTTTTTGCCTCTCTCTCCTCTCTGTTTTGTGCAGATTATTGATTTGAGTTTGATACAGATCAGCATATTTACCATATGATTGTTGTTGTTGGGCTGGATTCTTCATGTATTTGATTCTCTCTCTGTCTCTGTCTCTCTCTCTCTCTCTCTCTCTCACTCACTCACTCACTCACACACACACACACACACACACACACACACACACACACACACACACACACACACACACACACACACACACACACACACCTCCTAACTTTTCCAGGAGTATCAAAGAGAGAGGTGGGTGGGTATCAACCACGGGTTGACCATGACAGAAGCCGGCCAAACTAATAATTGCACTGATGAGGAAAAGGAAAAAGCCTTCTACCAATGTTCTATCCATGTTCAGTAGGACTCCTGGTGGAACCTGGGTTGTGAGTGCAGCTCACACATCAATGGCAGACAATACATTACCTGTGCATTGGAACACACACACACAATAATCACAAGACTCAAAGTTTTACCAGTTCACACACTTTGCTGTACTGTATTAAAATAAGGTTAACCTAGAAAATGCTGAATTGATTTGATAGATTTACTGTAGTGTTTATAACTGTATGGTGGGGATCAACAGGAGCAGCGACATGTGAGGACGCGTTTTGTTCGAGCTCTGCACGTGGGGAACTTTATTTACAAATTAAATTGATGATATAACCCCGGATGTGATTGGTTCCTACATCGGAAACGCCGAGGATCCTGATTGGCGCCGAACTCGCCATCGTCCAATCCGAAGCGAGCAATGCGGGGACCCAAGAGCGCTAAAGAGCGGCCAGCTCAACAGGCGGGGCAGCTAGGACTTTGAGCTCGGCCACTGAGCCTCTCTCTTATGTCGGTAGAGACGGTGAGACCTTAATGAGTGGAAATGCGGAAAGTGAGCCACGTGTTAGCTAGCTGGGGACTGGGCCAGGATAAGAGCTCAAAGCAAACTGAAACACACGCAGCCTTTTCTTTGTCAGCGACACTAGGAGCAGGGCTGCTGTTTCAACTGTGTACTTTGGAGTCCTCCTTTAGTTAGATTTGTTTCTTTGATCTGAACAGCATCCACGTGGCACCTTTTTCCGCTTTGTAGTTCGCCTCCTCTATGTGTGTGTGTGGTTGGTTATCCAAGTTCCTTGTTAATAAATAACATTGCCAAAAATACCTGGTTTTATGTTGCCTCCCCTTTCCCTAGCGAGCTGGGACGTAACACATTAGATGTTGAAGTCATCCCAACACATTTCAACAGTTTTTGGCTTTGTCTCGCTTGCTGTCTACATATTATGTGAATAAATAAGTATGCCCACTACATTTACAATTGTTAAAATAGCGTGCACAAAACAGAAATAATAAGCATTAACAAACACTTAACTGTGAAAACAAAATACCCTTTTGAAATTAATGAAATAATCAAACAGTCACAGAAATACCAGTTCGGTTTAGAATTTATTGTCGTCTCGCCTTTACACCAAATTACAGAAAACTATCAATGCATCAATGAAAGTATCAAAACTATTGAATAAAAACAGTTACATTTACAATCAATCAACATCACACATTTTAACTTTGTAGAACCTGCTCAGTTAACCCTATGAAAGATCTTAAAAGACACTTCCTCTCATTGTACATCCATAGGTCCAGATGCATGTATTCCAAATGTACATCCAGATAACTGGTCATCATCAACAAACGTTTCATCAAGAATTATAACCTGCATGTAAATCTCAGTCAGTCGGTCTACGTGTGTGGCTACAACCGACACAGAGACACTGAGGCACCATCCTTGTATATCCCAATCCCAAGATAGAGGTCCTCCTGGGTGAAGGTGGCCTGGAAGGTGTGGATGTGTTTCAGTGTGTCTGAGGACCCTCCTACATCTGGGGACACTCTGTAGAAGGACAGAGTGCCATTAGGCCTGTCCAGATACACTCCTACTCTTTTAGAAGGCTCAGGGAGACGCAGGACTGTTCTAATACCGTTGTGCCAGGCAGTGTAACCACCATCATGACAATAAAGACTCCAGGAATTGTGATTCCTTCCAAGCCTGCTTTCACCAGCACTTCCTCTTCTTGAGATTCCTCTGTATGTCACGCCTATCTCAACACGTTCTATCCTCTGTACCTCCCAGTAACAGCAGCCAGTCAGAGCCTCTCTACACAACAACTGTGGACAAGAGTAAAATCTCTCTGGGTGATCAGGATAAGACTGCTCCTCTCTAACCCACTTCACCTTTCTGTTGTCCTCAGACAGAGAGAGTTGTCTGTGGGCTGTGTTTGGGTCCAGTGTGACTTCACAGGCATCTGACGGGGGGAAAAAGAAGACATAATTAGAATAATTACCATTATTATACACACTTTACCTTTTAAAAAGGTTCCAATGCAGACATTGTAATACACCTTCAAAAAGACATCTGTACATACCCATAAGTATACATACGTACAATTTCAAATCAGGATTTTTTCCCCTAGTTCTAATAAAGACCATCACCTCTAATAGTAGTTTAAATCTGATATGAAATAAATGCATCGTTATAATCATTTTATAAATATGTAATGTCTAATATGATAGTAATAATTAAATTAATAAAGATTATATATCACCACAAATTATAGAAATTAATACATTCATAATAATAAATAGGACTAGTAAGAATGATGATAATAAAACAGTAGTCTAGAGTGCAATTTACAATACACACAAAAAAAAACATTTATTAAAGTTTGTATCATGACTGATTTTGTCTAATAACAACCACACTACTATTTATCATAATTAATAAATAACACTAACAATACATATTGTTTTACGGACTTCACCTACTGCTGTGTGGATGGACTTTACATCTAAACAGTTGGTGTGTGTTGTGATGAATCAAACGGATAAGACACTTACACTTCTTTAGAGTTGATTTCAGGACAGGAAGATTCTTCATCTCCATGTTCAGTGTCTCCTCCAGCTGATCCAGGGATCTCCTCAAGGTCCCTACGTATGACGGAGGACGGACCTCCACCGTTGTCCAGTCCCTGGTGGGTGGAGGATTCTTCAGGGATCTGAAGGTCTGGAGGAAGAGGAGGTGGTCTTCAGTCTGTGAGAGCTGCTTCACCTCTGAGATTATATTGGTCAGATCTTCTATTTCCTGCTCCAGCTCTTTGATGAGGTCTTCAGCCTCTTTCTCTGTGGATTTCAGTTTCTCTTTAACCGTTTGGTTGAACTCATCCTGCCACTTTTCAATGTAGTGCATCAGAGCAGTGAAGACCTGCACACCATCAGCTATCTCTCTGTCTGCGTCTTTCTTGCTAATTTCTACTGTGTCTTTGATCTCCTTAATCTTTAGTTTTCTCTCCTGGATCATATGCGGAACTTCAGACTCTATCTTCCCCAGCTGGGCCATCTTCACTTCATATTCCTCCTTTAGAGACACAACAGGATGGGACTTGTGGTCTGTCTCTTTGCAGAACTGACACACACACACCTGTTCAGTCTGGCAGAAGAGCTCCAGAAGTCGGTCGTGTTTCTTACACATCCTGTCTTCCAGACGGTCCATAGGCTCGACCAGCCGATGTTTCTTCAGGCCTGCGACTCTCTGATGTGGCTCCAGGTGGGTTTGGCAGTAAGAGGTAAAACACACTAGGCAGGACTTCACAGCCTTCAGCTGGGTCCCAGTACAGACGTCACAGGGAACTTCTGCTGGTTCAACACAAGGCTGCTCTTTGACTCGTACAGAACTTGTAAACTGGTCAATCATCTCTGAAAAGAGGGTATTGACATGTAGATCAGGTCTAGTGTTGAAAGGCTCGTTGCAAACAGGACATTTGAACTGGACTCTACCATCCCAGAACTTTGTAATACAGGTTTTACAGAAGTTGTGTCCACATGGTGTGGAAACTGGGCTGTTGAACACATCCAGACAGATGGAACATGAAAAGTTCTCTTCAGACCAGGAAGTAGCAGAGGCCATCCCTAGACACAGACGAAAAGGTTTATGTACTGAGCTATTCCTATATTTGAGTAATTCCATAACGGGAAGAGAGGTTTTAACTTCTGTCAAAGTTGTGTTCTTTTACTCACCTTGTTGTTTCTGTCTGTCAGACTATTTGCTCCAAAATGCATTTTATTCTCCTCCTGAAAGAGAGAACTGCTTCCACATCGGGTGGCTTTGGTTTCTATGAACCTTAAGTTTCGTTCTCTGAACAACACGTCCTCTCCTCTCCTCCCCTGACTCCTGGTTCCGCCCCTAACTCCGGGTTCTTCCCCTAATACCTGGCTCCGCCCCAACAGACAAAGTTAACTGATGTTTCACATTTCACTCTGAGATTGGGCGTGTTCATGTACTGTGTAGGCTAATTCAAATGCATTGATGTGTGGTCAAATATGTTCAATCTTTAAAAGACAAAACACAGACCAAGAGATATTGCAAAATTAGAGACAATTGTGGTGATTTAATGGTGATTTGAGGTTGGATTCAAACCGGCGACCTTGCGTCTGTGAGGCAGGAGTTGTACCACTACAGTAGATGGACATGTGTTTGAATTACTGGGTTTCAATTACACTATGTTTAGAGAGGGAGCGGTCTTACAAACGTGGCAGATGTATGACTTATAAACCGGTTTACTGAAAGTCAGCACATCTAAATAATCATCGACCAAGTTTCTAAAGTAAACAGTGTCAACAGCCACCTTCAAAATGGACCATGGAGAAAGAAAAAAAAATGGTTGAGGTCAGATTCAAACCGGCGACCCTATTTCCGTGAGGCAGGAGCTGTACCGCTACACTAGATGGACATGTGTTTTGCTGGGTTCGAATTACACTATGTTTTGAGAGGGAGCAGTCTTACAAACGTGGCAGATGTATGACTTATAAACCGGTTTACTGGAAGTAAACACATCTAAATTATCAAAGACATAATGACACACACACAAAGGCACACACACAGAGACACAGAGACACACACAAACACACAGACACAGTGGTTTCATAAAATATGCCATTTATGTGTGATATTTTGCCACAGACACAATGATTACATAGTATATGCCATTTATGTGTGGTATTCTCCTACCTGCGGGCAAATTGGTGCAATGAACTTAAGAGCAATCCCGTTAATTGACACTGTGACGTCATGGAATGAGATATGGACACAAATATTGTATTACATGTTAAGGGAGGTGTCCTCTATGTGCATGCCAAGTTACTTTTCTGATCTCTTCTGAAGCCGACTTGTGGCTGATATTTTGAATTTGCCATAACTCAGCAATTTTTTACCCAATGAAAAATCGCTCAAAGATTTAAGCTCAAACAGGCCCATAGATCATGAATCTGAAATCCCTTTTTCTTGGGAAGCTGTTTCTGTAGAATACGATTTTCTAAGGTTTCATGAAATTGTCACTGTACAGCCAAATGTACACTGACTGGCTTTATGGTCCTTTTAGATAAAATGTTCAACATGTGAAATAAGCCATATATATATATATAAAGTTTTAGAAATGTTCATCCATAGGGGCGGACGTGCCGATCGTTTAACTTTGACCAGATATTATAGCGCCCCCTATGCCTGCTTACTGGGGATATGTACAAATCCCCCTACTTTGAAAACAGTAGATTACTCCACCACGGAGATATAAGCGTTGCCAATCAAGAATAATAACTAGGACTGCAAGCAGTCACACAAGGTATTCACAGCCCACGCACCTCCTTCCCCACGCACCTCCTTCCCCACGCACCGCCTTCCCCACGCACCGCCTTCCCCACACACCTCCTTCCCCACGCACCTCCTTACCACCGCACCGCCTTCCCCACACACCTCCTTCCCCACGCACCTCCTTCCCCACGCACCTCCTTCCCCACGCACCTCCTTCCCCCCACACCTCCTTCCCCACGCACAGCCTTACCACCGCACCGCCTTCCCCACGCACCTCCTTCCCGATCGGGGTAGGACTCGAACAGGCAACCCTACGTCAGTGAGGCAGGACCACTACACTACATGGACATGAATGTCAACGGGTTCAATTCACACTATGTTTTGAGCTGGAGCGGTCTTCCAATAGTGGCAGATGTATGACTTATAAACCGGTTTACTGGAAGTAAACACATCTAAATAATCACTAACCATGTTTCTAAAGTAAACAGTGTCGACAGCCACCTTCAAAACGGACCATTGAGAAATGATGTGTGTACCCCATTATGGCCCAGCCTGCGTTGTAGGGAGGCCTCGGTTTGGATAGGCGAACGTCAAACCAATGCATCCAATTATATTCTGAAAATTGTTATATTTTCAAATATAAAGACATAGAGAGACACACACACAAAGGCACAGACACACAGAGACAGAGACACACACACACATTCATGCACACTCAGACATACAGAGAGACACGCAAACAGAGATAGACTGACAGAAACACACAAAGACAGACACACACAAACACACAGACAGAGAGACACGCACACACAGACATGCAGACTGAGACAGACAGACAGACACAAACAGACAGACCCACACACATACATGCACACTCAGACATACAGAGAGACACGCAAACAGAGATAGACAGACAGACACAGAGAGAGAGAGACACACACAGACACATATACATGCACACTAAGACATACAGAAAGACACACAGACAGAGAGACACGCACATACATGCACACTCAGACATACAGAGAGACACGCAAACAGAGATAGACAGACAGACACACAGACAGAGAGAGAGACACACATATACATGCACACTCAGATATACAGAGAGATACGCAGACAGAGATAGACAGACAGACACACACAGAGAGAGAGACACACACACATATACATGCACACTAAGACATACAGAAAGACACACAGACAGATAGACACGCAGACAGAGATAGACAGACAGACACACACAGAGAGAGAGACACACACACACACACACATATACATGCACACTAAGACATACAGAAAGACACGCAGACAGAGAGACACGCAGACAGAGATAGACAGACAGACACACACAGAGAGCGACACACACACACAGACAAACACACACATACATGTTCAATTCACACTATGTTTTGAGAGGGAGCGGTCTTCCCATAGTGGCAGATGTATGACTTATAAACCGGTTTACTGGAAGTAAACACATGTAAATAATCACCAACCATGTTTCTAAAGTAAACAGAGTCGACAGCCACCTTCAAAACGGACCATTGAGAAATGATGTGTGCATCCCATTATGGCCCAGCCTGCGTTGTAGAGAGGTCTCAGTTTGGATAGGTGAACGTCAAACCAATGCATCCAATTCACTTCCAAAAGTGGTTATATTCTGAAATACCTTTATATAAAATATAAAATACAGAATATACAGAGTATGTTTAAAAAAATTAACTGTACAGTTGTGCAGGAATGTGCAAAATATGACCATGCAAATGTTCACAGTATTAAGTTGAACAAAATGTGGAATGTGCAAGAAACTAAACGATGACAGGCTGTGCATCGCTGCACCTGTCCTCCACACTTCACACACCTCCACCCAACGCTGAACACCAACTTAATGGTGTTGAAATGCAAGACGCAGTGTAGTGACAACAAGTGTGTCTCCAATTCTCATAGCTTTTATAGATTTGAACTCTGGAGACATTATAAACACGCTTTGCACATCCCGTCATGACAAAACCCGCATCAATAAACATGATGTAGAAGCGTTTGACTGATTCTAAAGGTGAACTGCCTGTGATTGACGCGTTTCAGCGTGTAGAACAAACGCAGCAGCGTTTTAGTGGAGCAGTGAACATGCAGCAGCGAGTCGGCCTGCCGACGGAGAATCCTTCTCAGCAGCTGAGTAGGTGTGTGCGTAATCCCTGCCCGTTTCCATTGGTCCGCAGTAAAGCATATAAAAGCACGGAGGCAAAGACACACTCAGCGGTCCAAGGCACAAGCCCATAAGGCGAAGCCTAGACGGCGTAGCCTACATTAAATATAACAGATGTGTTTATTGCCGCTACGCTCGCTGCAGGAACGCGCCCCGGCGTGCACGCGCACAGTGCACACACGAGCAGCAGAGCTATGAGAGCAGCACACAGCGGATTCAGTCAGAGTAGGAAGGAAAGGAAGCAGCGCTGCGGGGTTAGGGGGTGTATGTGTGTGTCTGTGTGGGGGGGTCTTCGCGCGTCTGTGTTGTGTGTGTGTGTGTGGCTGTGTCTGCGCGCGTCTGTGTGTGTGTGTGTGTGTGTGTCTGTATGTGTGTGTGTGTGTGTGTGTGTGTGTGTGTGTGTGTGTGTGTGTGTGTGCGCGGCTGTGTCTGCGCGTGGCTGTGTCTGTGAGCGTGTCTGAAGGCTTGGCTTTCGCTCAAAACAAGTGACAATTGACGACAGCCTCAAACGGGCCAGCCCCCGATTGGCTAGCACAGAAAGGAGGCGGTTCCTGTGAGTTATCCGAGGCTGTGATTGGCTGTCTGGACTTCCCAGTGCGCCATAGTCCTGTCTCTTCCTTATTTAAACGTATGTCTTTCTCAGCGAGGAGCTCTTAACACAGTCTTTCTCTAGATCGTCTTTTAATCACTTTTACATGATTTACTTGGTTTAGGAACACTTTAACCTCCTTTTCTTTTCTTCTCTTGCGTTTATACTTTTATAACTTTATGCCGTATGGGGCAGAACACATTTTAATCACGGAATGTATAACGTTGTATTTCTCTAAAGTAAACTGTGTCTTTAATTGATAAGCATTACACAGACACATTTCACAAGATGAGATCATTATTATATACCAGTAACCTAAAGACAATATAAACTGTAGGCCTACCTTATCTATTCCGTGATTAAAATGTGTTCTGCCCCATACGGTATAAAGTTATAAAAGTATAAATACAAGGAAAGAAACTGTGGTTAAAGTGTTCCTAAATCAGGGATAAGGAAGAAGTAGACTTGACCACTGAGGAAGCTGACCGTACTCGGATGCGCTGGGAAGACCTCACAGGACCCCCCCCCCCCCCCCCCCCCCCCCTTCCCCCTTCTTGTGAGAACCAGATGGGGGCTGCTCTGTGCGTCTGTTCAAGCGAAGAATGACACACATCTCGGGAAAGGATCCAAGTTGTTGGAACAGCACGTGATTTCAAGGAAAGCGAATGCTCCCCCCCCCCCCCCCCCCCCCCCCCCACACACACACACACACACTCACACAAACACACACACACACACGCAGCGCTGCTTGTGTGTGTGTGTAAGACAACTTTTACCGCCAGGGGATGCGCTAGTTCTTCAAACGGGGCAAACTTAAATCTCTCACACACACACACACACACACACACACACACACACACACACACACACCCACACCCACACCCACACACGCAACGCTGCTTGCGCCTCTACTTGCTACTCTGACTGAATCCGCTGTCTGCTGCTCTCATAGCTCTGCTGCTCGTGTGTGCACTGTGCGCGTACACGCCGGGGCGAGTTCCTGCAGCGAGCGTAGCGCCAATAAACACATCTTTAATTTATTGTTGTGTTGAACATTGGATCGGGGCTGGATAAATAGTATGCGGGGAAGCCCCGGAAACCAGGGTCGATCAACGCCAATGAATCCCAGTTACAGTCGCAAATAACCACTAAATCAGCACATTGTCTCTCGGTTTGCACCGGCTCTCTTCTAACTCCACAGAGAAGAGGAGAACACACATCAACGCATTTGAAGGAGCATTCACGGTGCGGGAACGGCCCACAGTCAGAATGGGAAGTTGAACTGTGGTGAACTGTGTGTCCATGGGGGCGGAGCCAGGAATTAGGGGCGGGGCCAGGAGTTAGGGGAGGGGAGGAGAGGACGTGTTGTTCAGGAAACGAAACTTAACGTTCACAGAAACCCGACGTGGAAGCAGTTCCCTCTTTAAGGAGAATAATAAAACACATTTTGGGACAAATAGTCTGACAGACAGTAACCACATATAGGTGAGTAAAACAACACAACTTTAGAACCTCTCTTCCCTTTTTGGAATTCGATAAAGAATGGAATTGCTCAATACATAAACCTTGTCGTCTGTGTCTAGGAATGGCCTCTGCTACTTCCTGGTCTGAAGAGAACTTTTCATGTTCCATCTGTCTGGATGTGTTCAACAGCCCAGTTTCCACACCATGTGGACACAACTTTTGTAGAACCTGTATTACAAAGTTATGGGATGACCAAGTCCAGTACAAATCTCCTGTTTGCAACGAGCTTTTCAACACAACACCTGATCTACGTGTCAATATCCTCATATCAGAGATGGTTGATCAGTTTAGAAGGTCCATACAAGTAAAAGAGCAGCCTTGTGTTGAACCAGGAGAAGTTCCCTGTGACGTCTGTACTGGGACCCAGCTGAAGGCTGTGAAGTCCTGCCTAGTGTGTTTTATGTCTTACTGCCAAACCCACCTGGAGCCACATCAGAGAGTCGCAGGCCTGAAGAGACATCGGCTGGTCGAGCCTATGGACCGTGTGGAAGACAGGATGTGTAAGAAACACAATCAACTACTGGAGCTCTTCTGCCAGACTGAACAGGTGTGCGTGTGTCAGTTCTGCACAGAGACAGACCACAAGTCCCATTCTGTTGTACCTCTAAAAGAGGAATATGAAGTGAAGACGGCCCAGCTGGGGAAGATGGAGACTAAAGTTCAGCAGATGATCCAGGAGAAAAAACTAAAGATTAAGGAGATTAAAGACACAGCGGACCGCAGAAAAGCAGATGCAGACAGAGAGATAGCTGATGGTTTGCAGGTCCTCACTGCTCTGAAGCGCTCTATTGAAAAGTGGCAGGATGAGTTCAACCAAACAGTTAAAGAGAAACTGAAATCCACAGAGAAAGAGGCTGAAGACCTCATCAAAGAGCTGGAGCAGGAAATAAAATATCTGACCAATAAAAGCTCAGAGGTGAAGCAGCTCTCACACACTGAAGACCACCTCCACTTCCTCCAGACCTTCAGATCCCTGAAGAATCCCCCACCCACCAGGGAGGTCCGTCCTCCGTCATACGTAGGGACCTTGAGGAGATCCCTGGATCAACTGGAGGAGACACTGAACATGGAGATGAAGAAGCTGCGTTCTGCTGAACTGAAGAGGGTCCAGCAGTATGACGTAGATGTGACTCTGGATCCTGATACAGCTCATCCCCAGCTCATCCTGTCTGAGGATGGGAAACAAGTCCATGTTGGAGGTGTAGAGAAGAAACTCCCAGACAACCCTAAGAGATTTACACGGTATCTATGTGTTCTCACGAGGCAGAGCTTCTCCTCAGGAAGATTTTACTTTGAGGTCCAGGTTAAAGACAAGACTGAATGGCGTTTAGGAGTGGCCAGAGAGTCCATCAACAGAAAAGATAAGATCATATTGACCCCTGAGATGGGTTACTGGACTATTTACTTCAACAGCGATGGGTTGGTATTTAAAGATAACCCTGATGTCCGTCTCCCTCTGAGAGCAGAGCTCCAGAATGTGGGGGTGTTTGTTGATTATGATGAGGGTCTGGTCACCTTCTATGATGTGGGAGCCAGGGTTCATATCTACTCTGCTATTGGCTGCACCTTTACTGAGCCTCTCTATCCATTCCTCGGTCGAGGTCTCTATGATTATGTAGGTATAAACTCTGCCCCCCTGATCATCTCACCTGTTTATCAAACAGACTAGGACTTTTGTTTGATAGTAAAATAATCAAACGACCAAAACAACTAATGTTGTTTCATGATTGAGAATCTCTGCTATGTGAGATCTGAGAGAACTGCATTAATGTATATAATGTATAATCTGCTGTCTTTTAACAAGGATCAATTTGTTAAGAAAATAACCCTTACTAATATAAAATGTAACCCATTAGAAATTCTTAGATTACACTCTATTGTTCAAGTGTAATGCTATTAAATTGTAAAAGGTTGCAGTTGTGTAGAACATGTTTGGATGATTAGTTTGTATAACATAATCTGTAGTTTTTTTAAACATTAGTTTATATTTCTGAATCATGAATGACAACATAATGAAATGTCTGTAAACCTTTCTCATTTCAACAATAAATTGCAAAAAATAGAATGGGTCATTCTCATTGGAATAAGTACATCATCAGTATAATATGTATTTAGTGTAATACATTCTCAGTGGAATAGATACATTCTCAGTACAATATGTATTCAGTGGAATACATTCACAGTACAAAATGTGTTCAGTTGAATAGGTAAATGTTCTTTGGAATATGTACATTCTCAGTACAATTTGTATTATTATGAGGGGAACAAAAAAATGCACATTTGTTGCCTAAAGACCCTATTTTACACATTATGGGATTCATGGAAGGATTAAAATCATTGATCGATTGCACACGTTAGGTCAATGACTTAATGTCCACCGTACAACAACCCAACATGTGTTACACCTTACACAAAGGTCACAGTGACTACATGTAAAGATTCACCCCATGTGTGTGAGTACTGTGACTTTGTCTTGACAGCTCTCCTCTCCATCCTCTCCTCTTAGTTTCTCCTCTCTCCTTCCTCTCCCTTCTCTTCATCCTCTCTGCTCTCCTTTCTAGCTAATCTGGGATTATGTTCATTTTTGTCATGCAGACACATTGTGTAAACATTACAACAGTAAGCATATTTTGATTTGGTTAGTAAAATATTGTACTAGTGTATAGTACTTTAACTTTAATTGAGGTATACCATAATTAAAATAAATTGGCAAAGATTGGTCCATGACAGCAATGAGTTTACAAGCAAATGTCATGTATGTTAGAACTCAAACAATGATCCCGCACACAAACGCACACACGCACACACGCACACACGCACGCAGACACACACACACACACACACACACACACACACACACACACACACACACACACACACACACACCTCCTAACTATTCCAGCAGTACCAAAAAGAGAGGTGGGAGATCCCATGACAACTGAAAAAAGAGTTAAATGAAACGTTACGAAACAAAACCTAAACTCTACGAGGTCTTTGTATGACAAGGTGAACCGCTGTATTCTAACATCTGGCCCAATGTAGGACTAGTAGTTAGTTAGTTTGAGCTCGCCACTGAGCCTCTCTCTTATGTTGGTAGTTAGTAGCTTTGATAAACGGCCTCACATCTTACTATTAAGTCATTTATCAGACGCATTCATCCAAAGCTACTTACAGTGAATACAGATTCACATAGGCGCTGGAAGTATGGCGCTGAGAGTGCTGCAGCACCCCCTGTTGGCTGAGAGGGAGATAATATTGGAAATATTAATGTTGTTTTTAAAAACGTTTTGATTTATATATTATAGAAAAAACTTTTCTTAAGGCTGAGTAGCAGCTGGTCCTAAAATATATTTACTGAGTTGGTTGAGGGGTAGTAGGTCCTATAGACTCATCCTGCCAGTTTGAGTCAATTGTTATGCATTGCTAGGGTAACGTTGTCTTGATTTGGAGAACATGTTTTTTTTAAGGCTGATTGATGAATTGATGAATTTTGGGAGGAATTATACAGGATAGCCATTTGTGTATTTACGGTTTTATGATGTACACTGTATATAGACTCATGTTTAAATGATTGAATTGGATGATATTTTGTACCATACATGTACTGTTTTCTGCTGTCCCATCCCGTCTCCCCTTGCGTGCTCACATAGGTACATGTGCACGCATACACACACACACACACACGCATGCACGCACACACACACACACACACACACACACACACACGCATGCACACACACACGCACACACACACACACACACACACACTCACACACGCATACACACACACACACACACACAGTATTATTTAATACATCTATTCATAAACACACAGACATAACATACACTTCCACCCAAAAGGACCACAATGGAAACAAGCTCTTGGGCTTTATTGTGTTTGATCCCTTTGACAGTTGTCAATAAAGAATTGACAAATCTCGGGGCGGTGCGCTGGCACTCCGGACACGCCTGACAGTGCTGAGTGACGTCCCTCTTAACCCCGGGCCAGTAAACCCGCTCTAGGATTGTGTCCCTAGTCTAGTCCATGCCTAGGTGAGCCCCTAGTACATGGGAATGGGCCATGTAAAGGACTTTGCTCATGTAGGGGTGGGGGCACCACCAACTGCTGGGTCACTGCTCCCCCCCCCTCCCCCCCTCTACTACCCGATAAAGCAAGCCCGGCCTGGTGCTGGAATGGGGGTGGGGTAGGTTACTCACCGACTCCCGGGCCTGGCCGTCACGGGTGAGGACGTGGCTCCAGGCGTGCTTCAGGGCGTCGTCCTGCAGTTGGGCGGTGGTGAACTGCCCCCCCCCCCCCCTCCCACCCCAAGTCAGAGACCTCTGTGAGTGGGGAGCCCTCCGCCTCTCCGGCTGGGGGTTCAGACTGTTTCGTGGCGGTCACGGGGTCTGGGGGAGGCCCCGTGGAGTCTGTGTGGTGGGGCCCCCCCATCGGCGGTGTGGGACCGTCCCTCCCGGGGCCGTCGCCCTCTCCGGACGACTCGCCACAGGCGGGTGGGACGGGTCAGCCGCGTGGCCTCAGCTGGGGTCGGGGGGCCGGGGGCCCGGCTAAGGGCTCCAGAGCAGGTGGAAGATGGGGCGGTCTCTCCCTATTAGTGGGTGGGGGGGGGGGGGGGGGGTGGTACAGGCCCGGACGCCGCTCGTCAGCGTAGCGTCACTGCCCCTCCGAGGGGTTGGTCCAGCTTCTCGTTCCGGGTAGCTGCGCTCCAACGTCCGTTCCCCAGGGCGGCTCCGGTTCTAGGGAAGAGGGAAACGGTCCTCTACCCGCGAGCATCCTCTCCCCCAGGCTGTTGGGTGTTCGTGGCGTTAGGCTGCGTTCTCCGCTCTGCGACACACGACACACACACGCAGCCCGTTTACACGTTTGGCGGACAAACCTTAAAACAAGTCACCCCGAGTCCCGTGTCTGCTGGCGTTCCTCCACCTCCTCCTCCTTCGTCGCAGGTGTTTCCCATGGCGCTGAGTGGGGCCAGCGCTAATGCGCTCCCGGGGGCCAGCTGGGGGAGAGCGGCGGTCTGCTCCGTCTACCAGCGCTCCCCTGGGCTGTCTGGGCCGCTGCGCTGGAGCCGGGCTGACACAATGTCTTGAAACACATCTCTAGTGGGACTGCTGATGTCTTCTGTGTCTCTCTCCATTTCTGTCTGACCAAAGACATCCTGCAGAGAGAGAGAGAGAGAGAGAGAGAGAGAGAGAGAGAGAGAGATTAACTTTAATTCATCGTTTGGATGGAAGACTCAGGCCTAATGCTGTTGACAGAGACACACATCAATATGACAGTCAGCTTCCTTGTAGGAGAGAGAGAGAGAGAGAGAGAGAGAGAGAGAGAGAGAGAGAGAGAGAGAGAGAGAGAGAGAGAGAGAGAGAGAGAGAGAGAGAGAGAGAGAGAGAGAAAGAAAGAGAGAGAGAGAGAGAGAGACAGAGAGAGAGAGACAGAGAGACAGAGAGAGAGATTATTCAGTACAATACAGATTGAGAGAGAGAGAGATTATTCAGTGCAATACAGTTTGAGAGAGAGAGAGATTATTTAATACAACACAGATTGAGAGAGAGAGAGAGATTATTCAGTACAATACAGATTGAGAGAGAGAGATTATTGAGTATAATACAGATTGAGAATATAGCTATTCTACTGAATACATATTGTAGAGAATGCTCCTTTTCCAATGAATGTCTCATTCTACTTTTGTAAATTTGAATTTAAATCAAAAAGGTTTAGAAACATTTTATTATGTTATCAAAATGAACACTTCACATTGTCAATATTTTCTACTTCCTGTAGTCGTTTGCAATTTGATATCATTAAACGTATAAAAAAACAGGAACCAGAGGAGAGGGGACAGAGAGATGGAGAGAGATATGAACTTTAACTGAACATTTAGATTGGAAGACACAGAGATAATGCTATTGACACAGAGACATCGATGACAGTCAGCTTCACTGTAGGATTGAGGGAGGGAGAGGGAGGGAGGGAGAGGGAACAACAAACTGGCGCCGGCTGCTAGGAAGCGCGATGGAGAAATAGGGAGCGTAGATTGGTGATTGCTGGCAGTGTGTGTAAACAGAAGCACGTGGAGAAGTGGCAGCCGGCGGCCGCTAGGTGGCGGCAATGGACGGAGTGACGCACAGGCACAATGCTGTTGACACAGAGACATCGATGACAGTGAGCTTCACTGTAGGAGAGAGGGAGGGAGATGGAGGGAGGGGGGAAGAGGGAAGGTGGGAGAGAGAGAGAGGGAAAGGGAGGGGAAAGAGGTAAAGAGAGAGGAGATACACTGAGAGGGAAGGAGAGAGGGAGGGAGGGAGGGAGTGAGAGGAGGGGAAGAGAATGAGGGAAGGAGGGGGAGAGAGCGAAGAAAAATGTACCTATTCTACTGAATACATATTGTACTGAGAATGTACCTATTCTACTGAATACATATTGTACTGAGAATGTACCTATTCTACTGAATAATTATTGTAGATAATGTAGCTATTCTACTGAATACATATTGTACAGAGAATGTACCTATTCTACTGAGTAATTATTGTACAGAATGTAATTATTCCACAGAAAATTACCCCAGTCTACCTTTTGTACATTTTTATTGAAATAAAAAAAGTGTACAAACATTTTATGTCATTCATATTTCAGGAGTATAAACTAATATACTCGTTTTGTTTAAGAAACTAGAGATTTTTAACATGCACCTGCAAATGTTTCTCAATTTCATATTGTTAAATGTATAAAAGACATTCAGCAGTAATCAGATATTGATCAATATAGTATATGTAATCGAATCATGTATCATGGGTTATATTTTACAATAGTCAGGGTTCTTTTCCGAAGGAATTCCTTCTTGTCAAATGAAAGCAGTACAACATTACTGCAGTTCTCTCAGATCAACATAGTAGAGATTCCCATGCAGGAAACAACATAAGTGGTTTTGGTAGTTTGATTATTTTATTATCAAACAAAAGGTCTTAGTCTGTTTGATTGACAGTTGAGATGATCAGGGGGCAGAGCTTTTACCTTTATAAACATAGATCCCTGGACTGAGGAATGGATAGAGAGGCTCACTAAAGGTGCAGCCAGTAGCAGAGTAGATATGAACCCTGGCTTCCACATCATAGAAGGAGACCAGACCCTCATCATAATCAACAAAGACCCCCACCTTCTGGAGCTCAGCTCTCAGAGGGAGAGAGACTTCAGGGTTACGTCTAAATATAAACCCTTCCTTGTTGAATAAAATAGTCCAGTAACCATTCTTAGGGATGGGTTTGATCCCACCGTTTCTGCCGATGTCTCCGGAGAGGCTAACGCGTTCACGTCGTCTCTTCGTCATATCGTCGGTTGGATTTCCGTAAACTTCCGTTTCCTGAACAAGAGAGAGGGGTCTTTATACAGAGCTCCAGGCTCGGGCCCGCCCCCTCGGTAGGACACTTCCGGTCCGAGTTTGGAGTACTCCGGAAGAGACGATACGATACGAACGAACCATACACAGCCTCAACGTTTCCTCTACTCTCACCATGCATGTGCGTTACGCCGCCGTCGTCGTCGTTCGTTCCGATCTCGTTCACTAGTTTGGCTGTCCGTCTCGATGCTTCTCTCCGTTCCTTCACTCCGTTTGTCCGTCATCGTTTTCTCCGTTCTTTTATTTTTATTATCATAAATATCAATTGATATTTACATTATCATTCTGGTATAAATAATAACACGCAACAATCACATACACACCCAAAATAATTCTGCTCACCATACACATCATACACAACATAACTTATAAGCTATAAAAACAAACATCCTCCACAAAACAACATAAACATTAAAAAAAATAAACAATAAACATAAATACACATAATGAAACATTCTTTAAAAATGAACACTCTACATCTGTCTCACTAATAAAGCTGGAACCATCAATAAACAATTCTTTAAAAGTGTCTCTTCCTAGGTGGTCTTTTAACATTTCCACCTCTTTCCTAATCTTTGCTTCGAACAAAACCCATTCATCCACTTTTCTTCCTTCATAATATGCCATGTTCCTCCTTATCCACACTGCATATCTTGCATAGCTCAACATGTAATTCAACAAATTAATATTTACATTTCCCTCTTTTTTACACAGTCCGAATAACAGGTTTTCTTTCCACTTCATATCCTCCATTACATCCAGTTTCCAGTGAGTTTTTACAGTGATTTTTATTTTGTTATAGAGCTTCTGTAAGAACTTACACTTAATGAATAAATGCATGAAGTTTTCTCGATTTCTGTTTCACACATGTCACATTCCCTTTGAATCCCCTTATTTATTTGGTGAATACAACTCTTGTGAATATTCTATCGTGTCTTCATTTGTAATCAGTTTTCTAATTCCAGATTATTGTATTTTACTTTTAAATTATTCCATATATTTTTTACATTAATGCCCACAAAAAACCCTTTCCCACACCTTCTCAGAAGCAGGCGTTTTGAATTCTTAATTCACCAGATTATTATAAAAGTATTTTGTTTTTAATTTGCACATTTCAATATGTTTCCCATTCTTTTCCACATATAATTCAGGAAATGTTATTTTCCTGTCAACCACCACATTCTTTTCTTTTCTAAATCCATTGAACACCAACTCACCCTCTCTGTTAGTTAAAACTGAAATGATGCATGAATAGTAAAAACTTGAAGCTCATGTGTCAACAACAAAGACTATTTCTGAAAAAGAGGAGGAGGATGTAGAGGATGGGGAAAGGAGGAGGAGGAGGAGGAGAAGGATGTGCAGGAAGAGAAGGGTGGAAGTAGAGGAGGAGGAGGGGGAGGAGGAGGTGCAGGAGCAGAAGAGGGGAAGAGGTGGAGGATGAGGAGAAGGGGGGAGGAGGTGGAGAAGGGAGGAGGAGAAGGGGGAAGGAGTTGAAAGAAGAGAAGGGAGGAGGAGGAGGAGGAGGAGGAGGAGGAGAAGGAGGAGGATGGGGAGGAATTGGAGAAGAGAGGAGGAGGGAGGAAGTGGAGGGTAGGGGGGAGGAGGTGGAGGAGGAGGTTTATGTGTAAGAGGTGAATGAGGAAGAGGGAGAAAATACCTATTCTACTGAATACATATTGTGCTGAGAATGTACCTATTCTACTGAATACATATTGTACTGAGAAGGTAACTATTCTACTGAATATATATTGTACTGAGAATGTACCTATTCTACTGAATACAAAGGGTAATAAAGGTTTAATAGAAGAGTTCTCAACAGCTTTATTCTTTGTCATTCATTGGTTTCTATAACTATATAAGCCTTAAGGGTAATGAAGGTTTAATAGAAGAGTTCTCAACAGCTTTATTCTTTGTCATTCATTGGTTGCTATAACTATGTAAGCCTATAAAGGGTAATGAAGGTTTAATAGCGCACCGCGGTGATGTTAGTTGGACGATGTTGTCTTCAAAACCAAATAGGTGGTTGAAATAGATTTGGTTCAGATTAGTCTTGGTGTAAAGACCGGACATTGGACAATATTTCACACTATTAGATCGCTGATAACGATATTCATGTTGAAAATCCCTCCGATTCTTCACTGACACGGACGTGGCGCGACGGTTTCTGCCGCAGAATGCCTGCAGAAGAGCGCGTCCATGAGTCCATCCGAGCTGCTGAAGGAACGCGGAAGGCGCGGGCAAGCTACCGCCGTGTTGTTCCCGCGGCTGGTCTCTTCTCATTAGTTGGCCACATCCACGCTACCTGTGCTGTGTGAGGTTCAGAGGCTGACTCCTGATACTGCCTCATGAGCAGCATCAACGTGATGTACTGGCGGCTCAGACCGCTACAAAAGACAACTAAACACTGGTTCACTTGAGGAGAAGCATTTAGCATCTAACACAAGTTATTCTTACTTATACCACGTTCACCATCATGAGACTTATTACATTCATCTATTCTCATATCCTATTCTTTCTCCTAATAAACACAACGATGACCTATCAGTCAGTCAGTTTCTCTGCATGGAGAGCAGTAGTACCAGACGTAGGCTTATATAGTTATAGGAACCAACGAATAATAAAGAATAAAGCTGTTGAGAACTCTTCTATTAAACCTTCATTACCCTTTATAATTAGGCTTATATAGTTATAGGAACCAACAAATTATAAAGAATAAAGCTGTTATGAACTCTTCTATTAAACCTTCATTACCCTTTATAATTAGGCTTATATAGTTATAGGAACCGACAAATTATAAAGAATAAAGCTGTTATGAACTCTTCTATTAAACCTTCATTACCCTTTATAATTAGGCTTATATAGTTATAGGAACCAACGAATGATAAAGAATAAAGCTGTTGAGAACTCTTCTATTAAACCTTCATTACCCTTTATAATTAGGCTTATATAGTTATGGGAACCAACGAATAATAAAGAATAAAGCTGTTGAGAACTCTTCTATTAAACCTTCATTACCCTTTATAATTAGGCTTATATAGTTATAGGAACCACGAATAATAAAGAATAAAGCTGTTGAGAACTCTTCTATTAAACCTTCATTACCCTTTATAATTAGGCTTATATAGTTATAGGAACCAACAAATAATAAAGAATAAAGCTGTTAAGAACTCTTCTATTAAACCTTCATTACCTTTATAATTAGGCTTATATAGTTATAGGAACCAATAAATAATAAAGAATAAAGCTTTTGAGAACTCTAGCCATACTCTTGGTGCATGGCGATGCGTCTCATACACAGAACGCACAGATTATTGTATTTTTATAGGTCTATATTCCTAGTTTGAGAGACAAAGTCTCGCTCTGAACCACAATCAGGGTTTTCTTTCTGCATTATGTGATTATTCTAGTAACGTTGACTAAATAGCAAATGTTACGAAGTTCAAGATCATAGAAGACATACTAAGACGGAACAAGATAAGTGTTTATATTGGTAATGATAAGAATTGTTGGTAATATAATTATTTAGAATAATGAGCACTGTCAATAACCTCCAGCCTACTTTTATATATAAAAAGTATATATTTAAAGTAATAATAACTCATGTAAAAGTAAAAGTAGTCATCAGATAATGACTTGAGGAAGAGTAAGAAAGTATCTAGTGAAAAGACTACTCGGGTACTGAGTTACTTCATACCAAATGATTTATTGCTGTAATAAGCAGAGCAAGATTAAAGTAAATAGACACATTACATTGTATATGCTTGTCTAATAGACATTAACAACATATAAAATAGCATGTATCCCTTCAAATAAAACACAGAATAACACATTCAATCTTAACAAAAAAAAAAGAAGGAAAATACACCCACAATAAATCTCTCTCGCCTCCATTTTTATTTCACACAGACTTGAGTAAAATCACACCAAAGTATGTAACATAAAAAAAATGTAAAACGTTATTGAAGTAAATGAGAGAAAATATAACTTTTTCGTGTATTTATGTGTGTGTGTGTGTCCGCCTGCCCACCCACCGGAGTGCGTGAGTGTTTTTTTTCTACAACTGACACAGACACACTGAGGCACCCCCCCATACCCCAAACCCAGGGAGGAGGTCCTCCTGGGTGAAGGTGGACTGGAAGGTGTGGATGTGTGTCAGTGTGTCTGAGGACCCTCCTACATCTGGGGACACTCTGTAGAAGGTAAGAGTGCAAGCAGGCCGGTCCAGATACACTCCTACTCTGTTAGAGCCAGCGGGGGGGAGACTTATGACTGTTCCAATACCGTTGTACTGGGCAGAGTAACCATAATCATGACAAAGAAGACTCCAGGACTTGTTGTTCCCTCCAAGCCAGCCGTCATCACCCCATCCTCTCCTTGTGATTCCTCTGTATGTCACTCCTATAGAAACACGTCCTTCCCACTCTACCTCCCAGTAACAGTGGCCAGTCAGAGCCTCTCTACACAACACCTGGTTACGGTAGTCAAATCTCTCTGGGTGATCAGGATACGACTGGTCCTCTCTAACCCGCGTCACCTTTCTGTTGTACTCAGACAGAGAGAGTTGTCTGTGGGCTGTGTTTGGGTCCAGTGTGAGTTCACAGGCATCTGAAGGGGAGAACAAGACATGATTAGCTGCTGAACCATTCTTCATCATCATCATTCATCATCTGACAGGAGAACAAGACATGATTAGCTGCTGAACCATTCTTCATCATCATCATTCATCATCTGACAGGAGAACAAGACATGATTAGCTGCTGAACTATTCTTCATCATCATCACTAGTACTGTTCTCTTGCATTCTTCTTATTCTTGTCCTTTTTCACGTGCCATCTACTCTACAAACTAACTTAGAAAGACAAAATAATATCTTATGACAGGTACTATAGTGGACTAGTGCTACAGCTTTAGAAATAGTAGTGCATATTGTTTTTAAGATAATTAAAGTTCAACTTAATAACAAATCCCATGTGTGTGTGAGTGGCTGTCCCAGTCAAAACATTGAAACCATGGAAAATGTATAAACTGTATTTACTCCCCAATATTTATACTACATACACATACCATACATCAACATGTTCAGCATGATGAGCTAATAACTCACATGAAATATCTAAGCAATACTTGTAATACCTTTCAAGATATTAAACCTTTCGATTTCCCAATACACATACATGGCACTCAACCTTCAAAGGGACACCTGTGTGAACAACAGACTGAACAAGCTGAGCTCACATACAGGCTGGAAATTAACTGTTGGAGCCATAGAACTGGTTCATACATACTATATATACATAGACATGTACTCATACATACACGTACATACTATATATACATAGACATGTACTCATACATACACGTACATACTATATATACATAGACATGTACTCATACATACTATATATACATAGACATGTACTCATACATACTATATATACATAGACATGTACTCATACATACTATATATACATAGACATGTATTCATACATACACGTACATACTATATATACATAGACATGTACTCATACATACTATATATACATAGACATGTACTCATACATACACGTACATACTATATATACATAGACATGTACTCATACATACTATATATACAGAGACATGTACTCATACATACACGTACATACTATATATACATAAACACACTGAAACATAGCTATACATGCTTATACACAAGTACACAACTTAATGAACAGACGTCACCTCCTGCTGTGTGGATGGGCTTTCCATCTCAATAGTTAGTGTGTGTTGTGATGAATCTAACTAAACACTTACACTTCTTTAGAGCTGGTTTCAGCCTCCACACTCCACCGTGCTCCACCCTGGGGGGGAAACAAAGTGAGAGCAGCATGTTGAAACATTCACCTCCATCATCTGCTGTCTCATCACTTTCTACACAACATGAGATCCAGCTGTGTTTTCAAACCACTTCATCTAGCAGCTGGTTGAATCTTTGTAGGAGACATTGTCCCTGAGTGGTGAGCTGTCCTCTCCATACCTGAGAGTGTCCAGTCTCCAGCGTGGATCCTCCAGTCCAGCAGAGAGCAGCGTAACTCCTGAGTCTCCTGGGTGATTGTAGCTCAGGTCCAGCTCTCTCAGATGGGAGGGGTTGGAGCTCAGAGCTGAGGCCAAAGAAGCACAGCCTTCCTGTGTGACCATGCAGCCAGACAAGCTACACACACACACACACACGTGTGAATTATAATTTTTCTGGATGTGAATCTGTTCACTGTCCTCTGATGTTGAACTTGTGGTGTAACTGTTTATTGAGTCAAACTGACCTGAGAGTTTCCAGTGTACAGTGTGGACTCCCCAGTCCAGCAGAGAGCAGCATCACTCCTGAATCCTGCAGATCATTGGTACTCAGGTCCAGCTCTCTCAGACTAGAGGAGTTGGAGCTGAGAACTGAGGCCAGAGCTTCACAGCATCTCTCTGACAGATGACAGCCATTCAGCCTTCACACAAAATAAACACAACATGTTAGGAACTGTGATTAAATGTGTTCTGAGAATTATAACCAAAGTATTTTTATATACGTACTGTACATGAACAGAATATAACTAATGTTAATAAACTGGATGTTAAATTATAAAGAGTTAGATTTCACAAAGATTTTAAATTATTAAACAAAACGTAACAATAAAAGACAGTTTTATGAAGAGGCTGTAATTAACCCTTAATAAACAACTCTAAAGTCCACCTTACTGTCTGACTACATGATAAGTAGAATATGAATGTAATACAACATACACCATCATTAACAAACTGTAAGGATGTTAAGCGGCTTTGTTGAATATTAGTAGAATGTCATGATTTACCAATTTTCTGATTGGTCAATATCGTCATTCTACCGTCCATTATTTCTGTATAAGAGGCTCTTGCTATCAATAACACACCGTTACTATGGGCGATATTCAGAACCGTAGAATCTAACTGACCTTTTTTTTTTAAGCAGAAGAAATACAATCCTTTTTAAAGCAATAAAATAAGTTTGTGTTGTTATATTTTGTGTCAAATTAAGGATTCTTTTTGCGTCAGGCTCCTGCATCAGCCTGTTGGTTTATTTCACAATAATGATTGGCTAGCTGTACATCATCACTTACATAACATTCCCCTTATACTGTCATGGCAACACAAATAATATGTTGAGCTATTGCTATGAAAATATTATATTCATGCCTCTTAACTTTCTGGATGTAAATCTGTTAAATGTCCTCTGATATGAACCTGGTGGTGTAACTGTTTGCACATTGAGTCAAACTGACCTGAGAGTTTCCAGTGTACAGTGTGGACTCCCCAGTCCAGCAGAGAGCAGCTTCACTCCTGAATCCTGCAGACCATTGGTACTCAGGTCCAGCTCTCTCAGACTAGAGGAGTTGGAGCTGAGAACTGAGGCCAGAGCTTCACAGCATCTCTCTGACAGATGACAGCCATTCAGCCTTCACACAAGATAAACACAACATGTTAGGAACTGTGATCTTTAGTTCTAAATGTTTTATTAATTTAACTAATATATACAACTGAATACATTAGATCCTTATGTTCATTTAATATTGGGTGTAAAATGTTTAATATTGAATAGTTGTTTTGTAGTATTTGTAATAGTTTTGTATATACATTTACTTTTTATTGTAATATTATGTATATTGTGTATTGTATTGTAATAGATGTTATTAATACATCTACAGAGATGTTTTGTATATTATTAGAAGTTATGTTCCAATATTATGTATATTGTGTGCGAGCACGAGAGCATGAGGGCGTCAGTTGCGCGCTACTTCACTTTACGTGCGCGCTCAATGAATCGTTTCTTCCTCACAGGCTTTATTATTGCTCTCGCGATCAGAGAACTACTGAGCGCGAGTACAGTTAGTGTTTACAACAATGATTTGTGTGCACGGATGTGTTTGTTGTGCACGCATGTGAAGTCATTTTTTTGGCAGTGATGTGCCGCCATAGACGTTGCAGGCCTGTACGGGCTCGGGTGCGGTGTCACAACCAGGGGTGTAGTGGGCGTTGGACCCGGGGGAACGCCGTCCCCCACTTCTTCCAGCATTACTTTTTTTTTTTTTATATATATATATATACTTTTTTAAATGTTTAAATTAAAATGACGTTATTGCCAATGGTAAAAACAAGTGCACAAATCACACAACCCTCTCCAATAATATAACCTGAAAGTGTAGTAAAATGGCAAGTCGCCAGACAGATATTGACAACTGGCCACCAGCACAGAATATGACGCCCGGTTTTAGAGAAGTGGAAATAGGTGAACTCTGCAAACGATTCAGGCTGCCAACTGTTTGTGCAATTAATGGATTCAGGGACTTTATCGAGAGCACTGGGGATGCTATACCTGATGAGCTCAGGCCTTTAATGGAATGCACTAAAGTCATCCCATGCAGCACTGCAGAGTGCGAAAGGGGATTCAGATTAATCTAATTATCACCCCGACCCACACAAAGTTACTAATTGAACGGGTAGCCGCCTTGATGTTCATCAAGCTACATGGGCCCCCTCCAAACCAGTGGGATCTGACAGGATATATGACAACTTGGCTGAGATACCATCACTCAGCTGAAGACAGGAGAACGAGACCTGCAACCGAATCTCGCAAGGATCCTCGTGACCCATTGTGGCGATTCCTTTGACTGTGTTTAGAGAGCAAGAAGTCCTGTGGTCAAAGTCAAGACATTAAAAGTGAGTAACACTGGTGATTTGTATCGAGGTAGCGCCGCCTGCTGTGCTTGGGATGTTTTAGGGATTACAAACTAAACTTCAAAGTAGGAATTATAAGTAATCAAAATGACTGGTAACGTTCCAGTAAACCAATGTAAGTGATGTTGAATAATAAGCAATGGCAACGATATGACGCCCCCTCCAACTTGGAGCTACTCTGACCTGTAATTAATACTTGACTGTTTGGTTTGGTGTGAATTAGGATGCTGTGTGTCTGTTAAAGTTATGAATAGGCACAATTTGTGTGTGGTTCAATGAAGCAATGACGCACACATTATGAATGTTGTTAATGTTTGTTTTTGTAATACAGTAGCTAAAGTAAGCATAAGTAGTTTCTGTATCTAGTAATTATTTTAAGTCTACTTGTGTGTGCGCGTGGCATTGTTTGTGATGACGTCATTAAAAATAGCGTTCCCCCACTAAAGAAATCCCCACTACACCACTGGTCGCAACACGATAGACTGTTCGCTCTTAACGTGAGCAAAACAAAGTCCCGGTACCGGTATAGGGAGAGGAGACGACGGATGAAGAAACTGGAATCCCGGGATGATCTTCGTCAGGGGAACCGCGCGCTACCTGACCCCCTGCTGTGGACTATCCTCGTGCGCTACTCTGATGGTTTATATCCCGTTCAGAGGATGCTAAGGCGGTTAGCAAACCAAGCTAGCTTTACACCAAACGACCAAAACATCCCCGACATGAACAGAAACACGAATAAAACAATCCCCAAATCCACTCTCTCCCGTCCTCATTTAACCGTCAAACAACTAATAAGTAAATGTTTAAATATAATTTAGCTGGTCGATCTCTACAGAGAATAAAGTACTCTCCTCCTTTGTCCTTGTCTCTTCCCTCTCTCCTTTTTCCCGCTCGCTCGTGACCTCTCACCCTTCCCCAAATGACCCGGAAGTCTCTATATCAACCCTTCCTATTGGTTAAACCCAAATAGAGTCCGTATAACCAAATGTACTGAACACGGTTAACATGTTTTAAAATAGTGAGTTAACTTTTATTAATAAAGAATGTATAATTATTAATGTATCCTACATTTCAACAGTAACTTATTTATACGTATAGCTATATATTTGAATACAGCTGAATATAACTATTATAAACTATTATTATTAAGTCTTGGCTTTCCTCATTTATTATTTCATAATAAATTATGAGTTTGTCTCTTCAGCCTGGTTACACAATGTAACAATATTTTTCTGTAGCTTACTCATATTTGTTTATTAGTTTAACATATTGTAACGGTTCTAGGTTGCGTTGTTTGTTTGTGTGCCTTGTGCTGGTGTTGTGGTTGGGTGCTCAGGAGAAGGGGGCGGGCCTTGGAAAAGGAGATCCGGTTATTGATGTGGGGAAGTTCATGTTCGTTGTGTTATAGCGTTCGACAACGTGTGTCCGCGATTAATAAAAGAGTTCATCAAAACAACCTGTGTGGTGCTTGGACGCATAGAAACAGGGTTGCTACAATATATTTGCTAAATCATTAGATCTATAAATGTTAATTATTTATCGGGTGGAAAATGTAAAAAATATATTCTCAATTGTACTTTCATATTCTAGTAGTATGTATATTGTGTTCTGTGTATTGTTATGAGTGAACCTACGGAGATGTTGTGTATATTTTATTGTAACTTCTATTCTAGTATTATGTATATTGTGTTGTGTGTTATGTAATACATGTTATTAGTGAACCTAAAGACATGTTTTGTATGTTAATATGACTTTTAAATCATAGTATTAGGTATATTGTATTGTATGTATTGTAATAGATGATATTAGTACACCTACATATTTGTTTTGTATATTTTTATAACTTTTATATTATATTATTATGCATATTGTATTGTGTATTGTAATACTTGTTATGAGTGAACCTACAGAGATGTTTTGGAGGCTTTGACCACTGGCAGCAGCCTCAGAAGACCCTCCTCTGAAGCAGAGTATTTCTTCAGGTCAAACACGTCCAGCTCCTCTTCTGATGACAGTAAGATGAAGACCAGAGCTGACCACTGAGCAGGGGAGAGAGATTCTGTGGAGAGACTTCCTGATGTCAGGTACTGTTGGATCTCCTCCACTAGAGAACGGTCATTCAGCTCATTCAGACAGTGGAACAGATTGATGCTTCTCTCTGGAGAGAGATCTCCATTTATCGTCTTCTTGATGTAAGACACTGTTTTCTCATTGGTCCATGAGCTATTTCCTGTCTGTCCCACCAGTCCTCGTAGGAGAATCAGATTGGTCTCCAGAGAGAGGCCCAGGAGGAAGCGGAGGAACAAATCCAGGTGTCCATTCTCACTCTGTAAGGCCTTGTCCACAGCACTCTGGTAGAGTTTGGGTTTCTTCCTAAACAGAATAGACAACCATGATTGTGATTGTCCTGAGAGCAGATTGACACCAGTGTCGATGAAGGAGAGAAAGACATAAAGGGCAGCCAGAAACTCTTGGATGCTCAGATGGACAAAGCAGAACACCTTGTCCTGGTACAGCCCACACTCCTCTTTAAAGATCTGGGTGAACACTCCTGTGTACTCTGAGGCTGCTCTGATATCAATGCCACATTCTGCCAGATCTGCCTTGTAGAAGATCAGGTTGCCTTTCTTCAGCTGGTTAAAAGCTAGTTTTCCCAGAGAAACAATGATCTCTCTGCTCTCTGAACTCCAGTGTGGATCTGTTTCAGCTCTCCCATGATACTTCCTGTCCCCCTGTATGGACTGAACCCTCAGGAAGTGGATGTACATCTGAGTCACAGTCTTGGGCATCTCTTCTCCTGTCTGGGATGTTTTCAAGAAGTCCTCCAGAACTGTAGCAGTGATCCAACAGAAGACTGGGATGTGACACATGATATGGAGGCTTCGTGATGTCTTGACATGGGAGATGATTGTGCTGGCCAGCGTCTCCTCTCTGAATCTCTTCCTGAAGTATTCCTCCTTCTGTGGGTCTGTGAACCCTCTCACCTCTGTCACCATGTCAACATACTCAGCAGGGATCTGATTGGCTGCTGCAGGGCGTGTGGTTATCCAGATGCGAGCAGAGGGAAGCAGGTTACCCCTGATGAGGTTTGTCAGCAGCACGTCCACCGAGGTTGGCTCTGTGACATCAGTCCAGAGCTGGTTGTTCTGGAAGTCCAGAGGTAGTCGACACTCATCCAGACCATCCAAGATGAAGACAACTTGGAACCGGTCATATCTGCAGATCCCTGCTTCTTTGGTCTCAATAAAGAAGTGATGAAGAAGTTCCACCAAGCTAAACTCTTTCCCTTTCAGTAAATTCAGCTCTCTGAAAGTGAAGAGAAATGTGAAGTGTATGTCGTGGTTGGCTTTGCCTTCAGCCCAGTCCAGAGTGAACTTGTGTGTTAAGACAGTTTTACCAATGCCGGCCACTCCAGTTGTCATTATTGTTCTGATTGGTTGATCTTGTCCAGGTAAGGGTTTAAAGATGTCTTCACATTTGATTGGTGTTTCCTCCTTGGTTGGTTTCCTGGAAGCTGTTTCAATCAGTCTGACCTCATGTTCCTTGTTCACCTCTCCACTGCCTCCCTCTGTGATGAAGATCTCTGTGTAGAAGTCATTCAGACCTGTTGGCTGTCCTGCTTTAGGGATTCCCTCAAACACACACCTCAACTTCTCCTTCAAATGAGACTTGATTTTATGTTGGCACTCGACAGCAGCAGCTCCTAATTGAGAAGACAACAGAAGACATCGATCAACTTCATGATATTTAGTGGCTTCATTACTTGTGGTTGGAGAAGCTGGTTGGGACTGCATGTTATGGATACGATATTTCAGGATTATTTTGATACTTCTACAGCAATTTGATTGTTTCATGATAGCAGTATCAAATTTAGATATGTTATAACTTGCTAAGTATTGGAATCATTGATGAGAATCAGTGGAAAGGGACCTAGTCTGCTGTCATAACAAGATAGTGCTGCATCTCCTCCACTGAGTTAGTCTGCTGTTGACCTGCAGTATATTGTTTAACATTGTTTAAGCTGATAGACAAACAATAACCATACACATCTGGATCAAACCATTTAACCTGACAGCCCAACATTTCCCCTACATATCTGGATCAAATTGTTTAACCTGATACCCCAACAATAACCCTTTATATCTGTATCAACCTGTGGTGTGTGTGTGGATGGTGGCTGGTTTAGGCAGCCTCACCTGGCCGGAGTCAAACTGATTGTACTCTGGGGCTGGGTGAGGCTGCACACCTGTTGAACCAGCCATCACCACACACACTCAGGGAGATCTCCGGCATGGCAGCATGTTACACCTCGTGGTCTGTGTCATTATACTCAAACTATGCAATAAACCGGTTCCAACATCACCACCCTGCATTCTTGTCTTGGAGGAGCCCAGTAAAAGCCACCTAGGTGGAATGTGCCCCCCACCTAGGTGCTGTGTAGCATGGACCTTGCTACACAACCATTAAAACTGGAGACTTGGACACAAACACAACTACATATTGTTTCTACGGCCATTCAGCGTTGGTTTATTCTCTGCTTTTATATAAGCTGCTTCTTGCCGGTCACAGGAGGCTGTTGTCTCTCTTTACTTTGGACGAGAGACAGGGTGGTCTTTCCATACGCAGGTTCATATACCCTCTAATTCTTAATAAGGGGAAAGATGTGGTTGTTTTAACTATTTAATAACTACTTAAGTGTGCGGATCGTCAAAGCACAGCCGTGACATTTTATAGTCACCGTTTGGCCTCAGGCGACATTCTCCTAGACAAAAGGAGCATGAAAAACAGCAGTTGGTAGTTACGTTTTCCTTTTATCTTGGTGTTGTTATGATCAAACATGGCTGATGCAGAGCTGCTGCTTCTCAGACCGGAGGAAGATATAAGTTGAATGCTGTTGCTTATAAGGTGAATGCGTTTGAGGAGGAGGTGATGGAATGTGTGCCTCTCTGTGCCTCTTTGCGGAGGGGTACTAAACGTGTTTAGTGGGAAATCCCCCACATCCATGATTTGGACACACAGTTCGCACACTCTCAGTGCGGTGTTTAAAAACCTCAGAGGTGCACGACAAGTGACAAATCGCCAAACGAACTAACTATGTTAGTTAACAATTAACTAACATAAGAGTGAGAGGTTTCAAGTAGGCTACAGTTTAAACATTTACAAAACTTAGCCTATTTAATAACATCTTTAACCGAACGTGTATACAGAAAAATAGCAATCAACCTAATGATATATGATGATGTATCATTTATGGCTACATAATTATGATATATCACAGATCAGTGCAGTATCTTAGTCGTCTTCTTCCTGCCGCAAAAGTGTGCAGCACGTGAAACAGAGACCTACAAAAGGGGTTATGAGGTAACTTCTCATGACTTGCTGGTATCTTTACACTTTTCAGCCCAAAATGGTTTTCATTTTTTAATTGCAGGCTGTAAGCGAACAGTAAACCAATATAAGTTTGGCTATATCGGAAGATTAGGTGATTTCTATACATTATAATCCTTGTTTCAATTTAACAATACATTGAAAGCTGGTCAACAACAGTATCTTTTTATTAATATGAATGTTTTGGCATGACCCAACACAGCCAAATGTGTCTGGATTAGGCTAAATTGACATTAGTTACAGAACTGCAGCTGTAACATACAATTAACAGAACTCACCTTCTGCAGGCTGTGTTTCACTAGAGGTAGCTGGAGTGCTGGATGTTGCTTGACCTGCAGGCTGTGTTGCACTGGAGATAGCTGAAGTGTTGGATGTTGTGCTGGATGTTGCTTGTCCTGCAGGCAGTGTTGAAACATACAGTTCATCCATAATGTTACACCACAGCATTAATTCCTATGTCATTATACTGCACATAAGGTAGCACTGTACAAATAAACATTATACAATTTAACTAAGACCTACATTTAATTAGTAACAAGGTGTAACTAACATTCAACAATAATAATAATAACAATAAGCGCTCAGAGCAGCTCTTTTCATAGCAGCTCTCAGAACAGCTGTCACATAAGAGTGAGAGGTTTCAAGTAGGCAACAGTTTAAACATTAACAAAACGTAGCCTTTTTAATAACGTTTTGAACCGAATGTGTATACAACAAATTATCAATCAACCTAATGATATATTATATATAATTGATAGCTACGTAATTATGATATATCACGGATCAGTGCAGTATCTTTGTCTTCTTCTTCCTGCTGTACAAGTGTGCAGCACCAAACCGTCCAGCTCTGTAACAATGAAAGCATGATGTCGATAACCAATCAGTTTGTCCAGTTCCCCTCAGTGTTGCTTAGCGACCTTCTCACTAGATTTAGTGACTTTTTACGTTGACTCTGAAACTTTCTCTAGATTGGCATTTTTCGAAGCGGGAGAAAGTGGTGCACTAAAGTATAGTGCACCACTATATACCATTATATTTGCATGAGACCAGAGTGATGGCGCTTATCGTATAGTGACTATACGATAAGCGCCATCACTTATGCAAATATAATACATACGCACAGCACAGAAAAAGATATTCTCTGATTCTTCTCCGAAAAAGTTTTTTGTCTCTCAGTCTTTCTCTCTGGATCTCTGGATGAGGGTGTTCATATCGTGTAAATATGTAAATAATTTGTTTGATCTTGTAAATATGTAAATAATTAGTTTGATCTTGTAAATATTTAACCTTTTGAAGACCCATCTGATATTGTCAAGCCGTCCCCTTCTGCTACCTAGCGGTGGCCATTGTCTTTCATCTACGTCATCCATTCATCTCCCTCTGTCTACACACCGGCCGGCAGTTTTCATTAGCACTCACTATATCAAACCCGAATCTCCAAGCAGTCATCGCTAGATCGTTGTTTACACTACCACAGTCAGTACCTCGTCCCTGGCCCTTCCTCGTGTTCAGATTGCCATAGTGTCAATCGCTTGCACTAAACTGTCTTCTCCCTTTGTTCAGCCTGTCCGATTACCTGCCCGTCGCCGAACCCTCGCTTGCCTGACTACCTGCCCGTTATCGAACCCTTCCCTGCCTGACTACCTGTCTGTTACCGAACCCTTCCCTGTCTGACTACCTGTCTGTTACCGAACCCTTCCCTGCCTGACTACCTGTCTGTTACCGAACCCTTCCCTGCCTGACTACCTGTCTGTTGCCGAACCGTCGCCTGCCTGACTACCCGCCCGTCGCCGAACCCTTGCCTGCCTGACTACCCACGTGCCATCAAGCCCCTCGCCTCGTCCTGCTGTTTCCAGCCTTACTCTTTGGTTCTCCTCAGTAAAGCCCTTGTATTATTTACCCCATGTCAGTGTGTCTGTGTCGTGCATTTGGGTCCACTCGCTCCTCTCCCCTAACAGATATCTTTGATCCTATCCCCATCCTGAGGGGAGCAGCTTAGTACACATGTACTAGCACAGGCAGGGGGTCATATTCTAAACATGTGTTCAACAATTACTTTACAGAGAAGAACAGCTTAGTACATATGTACTAGCACAGGCAGGAGGTCCTATTCTAAACATGTGTTCAACAAATACTTTGTCTGCTAAATAAATTTAATGTCTTGACAAAACAAAGTTGGCAGTGACAATTTCTTAAGAAAAACATTAATAGTTACAACTCACCGACATGAGCAGCAGGAGAAGAGATCAGACCCAGGGTGATGCATAATTCTGGGTCCCTATCCTTCATACAATCAATCATCATCTGACTTGCTCTGTCCCCTTTCCGGATCACCATGTCGATCAGACAACGTGCTCGGCCCGTTGTGGTCATCTGGTTCTCCATCACAGAGTCCTTGTCCTCGGTACTCAACACTTTATGATGCAAAAGGTCATCCAGGAGACCTTCTATAACTGAGATTAAAACTCTCTTCACAAATTCAGAACGGATCCCCGAAAGCTCCCCTGGAAGACAAATCAAAAGGCAATATAAAATGACAGTTTGCAAACATGATAGTTGATTAATTAAACTCTTCTTTATTGGGGTAAATATGAAACCGTTTGTCGCACCAACTTGGTCCCTAACAACATAAAAAATAAAATGTACAACGACCTTGATCGTTAGTTTAAATATCGTTTCCAGTTCAGATCAATAATTAAAAACATGTGTATCAGTACACAGTATACAGTAGACCAGGCATGTTCAAAAGTCAACTGTTGCCCCTTACGCATTAAGATAAACACAGCTTACCTTCCATTGTTTATTGTAACGTGGCTCAGCGCCGATTCCATATACTTTCGTTTTTCCCTCATGCAACAGTTCTCTTCTGCGTTGTTTTCACTCTGCATCCATCATCGTGTTCATTGTTTTATTCTGTAATGAAAGAAAATCAAATGAACAGCCGTCTGCCTGTCTCACTGTGTAGCATTTAACAAGTGCTATATATATATGCATAAAAATAAATGACTTACACAATAACTTAAAATAGATATGTACACGACACAGAAATGAGCTAACAGCTTTGACTTCGGCATTAGCTCAAATACAAATAACTAATACACATTTATAACAAATGTTTACAATAACATTTTATTAAACACCATATCATTTAAATTTAACCATATCTATTCTAAAGGGTTATGTATACAATTTATATCGGAAAACGTATTCACTTTGACTTAGCATTTAACAAGTGCATTTCACGAGTGCGACAAATGCAACGTTCATTCCGCTACTAATCAATGAATGCCCAACCCAAGTAACAGCGTCCAGCATAGGCCAAAAGAGAACAAAAGCGAACCGCAAATACCAAGACAATATTTATAATAACCCGTTACACTCACACACTTCCTTAAGGCTACTTGCTGATTCTTTATTGGTTAGAATATTTCTTCCCATTACGAATTTATATGACGTGTGTTTCATGCATGCAGATAAACCATCATCAATAATTTAGTGTTGAGAATAATACCATTTCCTATCACTTTAATATGTAGAAGGGCTTTTGTTCCAAACGCGATACAGAGACCTACAAAGGGGTTTTGAGGTACCCTCTCATGACTTGCTGGTATCTTTATACTTTTCGCCTTGCATTGGTTTTCATTTTTTAAATTGCAGGCTGCAATGAAAAACACAAATGTCGTAGACAAGAAAGCTTCTTAATCCATTATTTTCGGGGGTGGGAGGGACAAATGCAGACTGATGTATTTCATGTTTAAGTGTAGGCTATTGTATTAGAACTAACATTAATTATATAAAAAAATGATGTTGACGGCTCCCTTATTTCTGTATTAATAATCATATGGTTTAATAGACTATAAGACTTATAAGACAAGAGGTCAAAACACCCCGGTTTCACTGAATATTTACTCTTCTCCAAACTAATTGTTTCCAAAGAAGTCGTGGGTCTGGCAGCATTTGGTTCAAAAGGACAAAAAAAAGTATGCAAAGTGTAAAGTAAGTGAAAGTATGTTGGAATATCAGCTAAAATCGTAAGGCATAAGTATGTTTTTATTTTTTATGTTGTCTGCGATGCTCCGTCAGCTTTCGTGTTTAACTCTCGATAGGCTTGAGTGTGAACATATCAGAATTGGCACCTTGGCATGAATCTCAGCGGCATCCATTGGGACCCGTTATATTAAACACAGAACAAAACCTAAAACCCATTCTTCCATTGGGACCCATTCTATTAAACACAGAACAAAACCTAAAACCCATTCTTCCATTGGGACCCATTATATTAAACACAGAACAAAACCTAAAACCCATTCTTCCGACATGTGTTGTCTTTCTACTACGTGACTCGTCTGGTGTGTGACCCGCTTTAAATTGAAGCTCTGCTGTAACCGAGTCGGACTCGGACCGAGTGGATCTGAAAGCCACTGACTTCAACCAAACAGCCCTTATGTGATATTTATGCCAGCAGATAGAGGATAATGCACTGTAGCCGATTAAGTTGACCTAGAGATAATGATCTAGAGATTTGATTGTTTTCATTTTTTCGCCATCGACCGATCGATTGGTCGTAGAGTTGGTTGAATTCAAGTCAATCTAAGATTTTATTTGGTTGACTACAGCCCTAATATTAATCTCTAATCAATACTTAGGACAACTTAGTCCATGGGGAGTCTGATCTCTCCTGCTGCTCTGGGCTTCAACACAACACACACACACACACACAGCTTTTACTCAGACTAATGATGGACCCATGATATATCACTGCTGAGCTCTGAGATGGACAACAGTCACAGACAGTGAGAGATTCTCTTCTTACCTCTTAGCTTTGCTCTGGTGGCCATGTTCCCCAGACAGAGTGATTTTTTACCCCTCCTCTCTCCTCATTCATAGTAGACAGGAGACCTGGACACAAACACAACTACATATTGTTTCTGTGGATTATTTTTAAATACTGAATGTGAAATTACTGCAGTGAAGACTTCCTATCCTCCTCCTGCCTGATATACACACACACTCCATCACTATCTATGTCGACATCTCATACACACACACTCTATCACTATCTTTGTCTAGATCACTAATATACACTCTATCACTATAAATGGCTATATCACATACACACTCTGTCACTATCTATGTCTAGCTCTCATACACACACATTTTATCACTATCTATGTCTAGATCTCATACACTCTATCACTATATATGTCTAGATCATATACCTATCATTATAAGAACAATTCTTTATTTCTCTTTCAACTTCTGAAACACTGAACTATCTCTTCCAGTAGATCATAGTCACTAGAGCATTAATAGTCTATAGGTCAGTGTGCTAAACCGTTATGGACAGACATAAAACCATCAATAAGTAACTAATTTTACCAATAAAAGTCCACAATAAAAGTCCACAACATGAACCAAACTGACCTCACTAAACGGTACGTTAATTAACACGGTTCTAAAGGTTCTGAGAGTAAAGATTGAGCTGCTGGGCTCATCAGTGTGGAAGACAGAGCAAATGAGGAAGGAGACTGAACACCACACTGTATCCTTGTCTGGAGGATCCTAATAAAAGTCAGCTAAGTGGAGTGTGGCAGCCACATAGTTGGCATGCAGTAAAGGACTTTGTTACAACCCGTCTCTGTACTGTGTAACCCCTCCCTGTTCCTTAATGACCTGTCTATGTACTGTCTAACCCATACCTGCTCCTTAATGACCTGTGTCTGTACTGTCTAACCCATACCTGCTCCTTAATGACCTGTCTCTGTACTGTCTAACCTCTACCTGCTCCTTAATGACCTGTCTCTGTACTGTCTAACCCCTACCTGCTCCTTAATGACCAGTCTATGTACTGTCTAACCCCTACCTGCTCTTTAATGACCTGTCTCTGTACTATCTAACCCTACCTGCTTCTGTATGACCTGTATTTTACTTCACTGGCAGTCTCTTTAGATAAAGAATCTGCTGAATTACTCATCAGCAATAAAGTAGTTTAATTTTGAATAACAGCAGTGTGACAAGTTAACTTCATCAGATAAACATTTAAATAACATTTTATACGAGTTTCTAGTTTCTAGCTTCTAAAAGTAAAATCACTGCAGGACAGACGCCTTTCTAAAATCTGGATTTTAGCCAATGGCTGTGAAGAAGGCAGGGAAGGCTGTCATCACGGGGGTGTGTTTGATGTGGATCAAACTGAGCACACATGTGTGTCGAGTGCAGGTGAACCTGTCACCGTCTTTGCTGCCTGCTATGCTCCACCCAACGTGGAACATGGAGTCACCACAAAGTCACAAGCTGTGCAGATTTAGGCAGAATATGTTGGAAACTACCACAAAGAAAATGAAATGCACTTACAACAAAGACTGTGAAACTCCTTAGAACTGGTTAAAGCCGGTGCAAGGCGATTCTCAGAGTTAGTCTTTTTCAACGTCCCACGAGGGAATACAATGTGAAGCGACATGTGAGAATGTTTATTTCTTAAGGTAGAAAGACACATTTTAGACTACCTCTCCACATTGGTAACGTGTCCCACATTGTCCCACACAAACATACTCTTTGTCCCACATTTGGTTTGTTGGAGTCTGCTCAGTTATGAAGACTTTGTTCAAATACGAAAGATAGACAGAGAACTCTGATGTCTAGAAGCTCAGACAGAGAAAAACTAAGAGACACTTGATAGTTCAAACAGCACGTAGAGACACTAAGTCACTGATGCAGCTCCTTCTTTACAGTAAAATGAAAAGGAGCATAACACCTCCTCTAGCTGTCTGAGCTCTGTCTGCTCACACAATTCTCAACACCTCCATGTAGAATCCTCCTCTAGCTGTCTGAGCTCTGTCTGCTCACACACTACTGAACACCTCCATGTAGAATCCTCCTCTAGCTGTCTGAGCTCTGTCTGCTCACACACTACTGAACACCTCCATGTAGAATCCTCCTCTAGCTGTCTGAGCTCTGTCTGCTCACACACTACTGAACACCTCCATGTAGAATCCTCCTCTAGCTGTCTGAGCTCTGTCTGCTCACACACTACTGAACACCTCCATGTAGAATCCTCCTCTAGCTGTCTGAGCTCTGTCTGCTCACACACTACTTAACACCTCCATGTAGAATCCTCCTCCATCCTTTAAAGACAGGTTAGTGTCTTTTTTATACGAACACTTACCATGTGTCGATGTGTACGTATAAATCAATACAATCAATACAATGGAAAATTTCTCTCCTCAGAAGAGCAATCAGGAAACTGCCGCAAGTGCAAAAGTGTATTTTGAACCTCAGGCCGATTAGTATCTGTGGTGACGTGATGCCTACAGCGTTCACTCTTACACACAACACACACCCCTTGAATTCTCCTAGACTGAGGAATTGATCTGAATGTAGTCGGGTTGGATTCTTATCGTGTGGTTTCCTTCATGTTTTGTTACACCCCTTCTAGGCAGGTCATCAGAAAGTTCCTAGGCTTCATGAGCAGCAGCTTACCAGATAAACATGATGCTCATTCTCAATAAGGGAAGGATGTGGAGATGCTGCCCAGACCTTTCTAATAACCATTTAATAACTATTCATCATTCCACACAGAAGGTCTCTAAGGGCTTCACATGTGTCAGATCAAGATCAAGTTCACCATGCAGATATCAAACCTACTGTTCCCTGTGCTGGTTACACCGCTCTGAAGGCGTGACCATATATGGACTTCCTCATGTCGTATGACATCACAACCAGATTTGTAATGCAGGCCCACAGTGAACAAGACCCAGTACAAGATGACGTTTAAACACCTTCACTAACCAAGATGGCCGTCTTCCTGTCTAATAATAATATAATTATTAATAATAATAATAATTAAAGCTGCAAGCAGCATTTAGCGGGTGTCGAGGCTTATGCAGACGAGGCAGAGCAGTAAGACTTTTAAAGATTTTATACAGTTGATGAGGTTGGAATAGCCTCAGCTTAATTGCGGTGATTCGCCTTCGATGTTTTGTGAAAGTGTATCAAAGTCAGGGTTCAGCATTTACGCTTCTTTAACGCTTTAAAATAGAATTATAACCGACATAGCATTTAGACACACACACACACAAAAGTGGCAAGTGTATTGCATCAACATTGCAAACAGTTAGGTCAGTGCTTACTGCTGACATTGTACTGTATAGTTTTTGGTTTAAATCAAGGAATAAGCTTTACTTTGATCAAACACTGTTTAGAAAAGTGAGAGAAAAGTATTATATATTGTCATACAGTATGAAGATAATGATAGTAAATGGGTTGTTTTTAATGTAATGACAGCTTCAGACACACACACACACACTTTAGGTTTACTTTGATCAAACACTGTAATGGATTGTTTTTAATGTAATGACGGCTTCAGACACACACACACTTTAGACTGTTTAGAAAAGTGAGAGAAAAGTATTATATATTGTCATACAGTATGAAGATAATGATAGTAAATGGATTGTTTTTAATGTAATGACATCTTCAGACACACACACACTTTAGGTTTACTTTGAAAAAACACTGTTTAGAAAAGTGAGACAAAAGATCACTGTTTAGAAAAGTGAGACAAAAGTATTATATATTGTCATACAGTATGAAGAGAATGATAGTAAATGGGTTGTTTTTAATGTAGTGACAGCTTCAGACACACACACACAAAGTATTGTTTTAGGTTTGAATCAAGGAAGTATATATTGTCATATAGTATGAAGATAATGATAGTAAATGGGTTGTTTTTAATGTAATGACAGCTTCAGACACACACACACACACACACACACACACACACACACGTATTGCTTTTGCTTTAAATCAAGAAAGTAATATATATTGTCATATAGTATGAAGATAATGATAGTAAGAGTAGTTGCATGGGGTGTTTTTAATTAAATGACAGCTTCAGAAACACACACACACACACACACACACATACACACACTAGCTATGGCAGTTATGATTTTATTCTAAACTGTTTTTAAAGAAATGATAGCTTCAGACACACACACACACACACTTTAGGTTTACTTTGATCAAACACTGTTTAGAAAAGTGAGAGAAAAGTTTTATATATTGTCATACAGTATGAAGATAATGATAATTAATGGGTTGTTGTTAATGTAATGACAGCTTCAGACACACACACACAGTTTAGGTTTACCTTGAACAAACACTGTAATGGATTGTTTTTAATGTAATGACAGCTTCAGACACACACACACTTTAGGTTTACTTTGATCAAACAGTGTTTAGAAAAGTGAGAGAAAAGTTTTATATATTGTCATACAGTACGAAGATAAAGACACCTTAGGTTTACTTTGATCAAACACTGTTTAGAAAAGTGAGAGTAAAGTTTTATATATTGTCATACAGTATGAAAATAATGATAGTTAGAGTGGTTCAATGGGATTGGAATCACAACATTCTAACCGGTTTGAGCCTCTGGCAGCCATGTTTTTGGGCATAATTGGAAAAGTGAGAAATCTATCTTGTTCGGAATTTCATGATGAACAACTTTTCTATTATAGTCAAGATGATTAGAGTCCATATAGATTTTTTAAAACGCATTGTAAGCCCATTGGGATGGTTTTTTGCTTCTGGCGGCCATGTTGTTTTACCAAAATTAAAATCACAAATAGTAATCTTGTTCAGAATGTTATGCCCAACAACTTTTATATTGGACACAAGATCATAAGAATCCATACAGATGTCGAAAAACGCATTTACGTCCATTTAGACCGTTGTTAGCCTCTTGCGGCCATGTTGTTTCAGGAAAATTGAAAAATTGAAAACTTCATCTTGTGTAGAATTTCATGGCCAACAATTCATCAATTTCACTTAAGATCATAGGAGTATTCCTTGATGTGGGAAAAAGAATTTTAATTTTGTTTTCTCTTTTTTTCATCTGGCGGCCATGTTGTTTTGTCAATCAACTTATATCTTATTTAAGCATTTGAGGTTTATAATCCTGATTGTGTGACAGTTGATCCCGCTCAAATCCAACACTTCCTCTAGGAACTGTGGTCATTTTAGTCAGAAGCCACGCCCTTTTTTATGCCACGCCCCAATTGAAAATACATGGGTACCATGTTGTTCAGAATTTAATCTTGAACAACGTTTGTATTGGAGCCAAGATCATAGGACTCCACCTTGATGTCAATATAAGCATTTTTGTGTTCGGCGTTGTTAAGCCACACCTTCTTTCAAAGTTAATGTCTCCTGGGGGCCTTAAGTTTTATTGCACAGACTTTTCAAAAGGATGGATTAAAGATATTGGTCCAAAGATTATGTGTACCCAAGGATTTCAGTGTATCTCAAAAAACCTAGGGCTTTTACATTTTTTCATGTCACCTTCTTTCAAAGTTAATGTCTCCTGGGGGCCTTAAGTTTTATTGCACAGACTTTTCAAAAGGATAGATTAAAGATATTGGTCCAAAGATTATGTGTACCCAAGGATTTCAGTGTATCTCAAAAAACCTAGGGCTTTTACATTTTTTCATGTTTTTCACAAAATTCAAAATGGCGGAAAATCCATCATGGCGGAAGTCATAGGTTATTGAGGCATATTTGTTCAGCATGAGAAGATGCATCTATGGTCAAAGTTTCATGACTGTAGGTCAAAGTATTGTGGAGATATGATTTGCCAATTTTGGACGATTGCAATAGCGCCACCTTTGGGCCAATCAGTGCAGTTTTTTCACACAGATCTTCTGTAGTCCTCCTCTACAGCTCTATTAAGTTTTTATAAGAATTTATCAAGTGGTTTAGGCTGTGTAAGTCGAATTTCGGCGGCAGACTAATAATAATAATAATACCAGCAATAACAAGAGGTTGTCTTGGACTTCGTCCTCGACACCCTAATTAATCAAAATTCCACACTACAAATATAACAAATATATATTTCATCCTAAGTACCTTTAAAGTCACTCAAGGACACTTGTGATTTAGGACAAATCCTTAATCAGAAGAAAAAAAAGTATTTAAACCTCAACCTGACACTTTACTCCAAGCTAAAAGGTTCTGGGTTCGATCCCTAATGTCCACATTCTAACCTGTAGCATCCTATAGAGCAAGAATCTCAAAATTATTCAATAGCAATTTTTACAAATAGCAATGCAAACATATATTTACTAACGTTTTTAACCGTGTGCTTTTACTGAAAACTAACCATTGGTAAGATTCAAAGTTATGCATATTAATGATATATCACGGATCAGAGTGGACTACAGTACCTTAGTCTTCTTCCTGCTGTAATAAAGTGAGTCACACAAACCCCCTGACTCATAACAAGGAAATTATGTTGTGAACCAACCAGTTGGTCCAGTTCCACTCCCAGTTTACACTCCTCTCAGAGTAACCTCTTATAAGCTGCCTTTCCATGACCTCACTGTAGGTGTCAGGTGTCCTGCTCGATGCGAGAATGCACAGTATTTATATCTCTTGTCCCGCCTCCAACATATTCAGAGGTTGTCCCGCATTTTGATTGGCTCTAGGTTTCAAAAGTCAAACCACTGCAGGACAGGCGCTTTTCTAAAATCTGGATTTTAGCCAATTGCTGTGAAGAAGGCAGGGAGGGCTGTCATCACGGGGGTGTGTTTGATGTCAATCAAACTGAGCACACATGTGTGTCGAGTGCAGGTGATCCTGTCACCGTCTTTGCTGCCTGCTACGCTCCACCCAACGCAGAACATGGAGTCACCACAAAGTCACAAGCTGTGCAGATTTAGGCGGAATATGTTGGAAACTACCACAAAGAAAATGAAATGCACTTTCAACAAAGACCGTGAAACTCCATAGAACTGGGTAAAGCCGGTGCAAGGCGATTCTCAGAGTTAGTCTTTTTTAACGTCCCACGAGGGAATACGATGTGAAGCGACATGTGAGAATGTTTATTTCTTAAGGTAGAAAGACACATTTTAGACTACCTCTCCACATTGGTAACATGTCCCACATTGTCCCACACAAACATAGTCTTTGTCACACGTTTGGTTTGTTAGGAGCTACTGAGTGATGAAGACTTTGTTAAAATATCAACGATAGACAGAGATCTGATGTCTAAAAGCTCAGACAGAGAAAGACAAAAAGACCCTTGATAGTTCAAACAGCATGTAGAGACACTAAGTCACTGATGCATCTCCTTCTTTACAGTAGAACCAACAGGAACATAAATAGCACGTTATCAATAAAGAGACCGATAAACATAATGAATAGAAACACATGAAGTAGAAAATGCCTTTACTCTGTAGATGAGTCTTCCTGACTAATAATACCAAAATTATTCATAATACCGTACTACATATATAAGAACTGTTCATTCTATCCTAAGTACCTCACCCAAGGACCCTTGTGATTTAGGACAAATCACAAATCACAAAAAAAAAGTATTTAAACCTCAACCAGACGCTTGACTCCAAGCTGAAAGGTTCTGGGTTAGATCCCCAATGTCCATAGTCTAACCTGTAGCATCCTATTGAGCAAGAATCTTCGAAATTATTCAAAAATAATTTTGACAAATAGCAATGCATCCATACATTTAATACGTTTTCTACCATGTGTTTTTACAGAAAATTAACCATTAACCTATTGATAAGTTTCAAAGTTATGCATATTTATGATATATCATGGATCAGAGTTGAGTACAGTACCTTTGTCTTCTTCCTGCTGTAATGAAGTGAACAACAACCAAACCGTCAGACTCATTAACAAGGAAATGATGTTGTGAACCAACCAGTTGGACCAGTTCCCCTCCCAGTTTATACTCCTCCCAGACTAACCTCTCATAGGCTGCTGTTCCATGACTCAGAGAAAAACAAAGAGACACTTGATGGTTCAAACAGCATGTAGAGACACTAAGTCACTGATGCAGCTCCTTCTTTACAGTAGGACCAACAGGAACACAATCAATGAAGACACAAATACACTTTTTCTCATTTGTTTGAATGAGTTTTCTGAAACTATAGCTCATATTCTCAAACCTCTACACACAAAGCACAGCAACAGATTCTTGCCAAAATGAAACAAATCTCCTTCAAAATATATTCATGCATTCTTGTTACATGTTACATAATCATTAAATAGTGTAAACATTTGATATTTTTTCTCCTTTTTTAAAATATCAGTTCTCTTTTCTTTACTGGGTTGCCAAATTGTCTGCAATTTAACAGTAAATATAAAGACTGTTACCATGACAAAAAACAGTCAATATATTATTATGTAAATAGTGAAGTTTGCTAGGTAATTCTAACTCAGTACAGCACAATAAATGGTGTGATTTACTGTAGTTCCTATGTAATTAATATTTGTTCAGCAAACTGCAAAAAATCATAGTTTGTAGGCTTGCTGAAAAAATATAAATCTGTCCTCATCTCACCTCTGAATTCCTCCTCCTCCTCCTCCTCCTCCTCCTCCTCCTCTACCTTTGATAGGCAGGGTTATTTTCTCCCTTCATTTCTTTTCAATGAGTCATCTTGTTGGGTTGCATTCTAATGTTTTTTTCCTTCTTATCTTGTATCTACCCTTTACATGCAGGTATTCATAAAATACAAAAACACTAACACGCACACTATTAATGTGATATAAGAGAACGTTTAAAAAATGATAGAAAATAGGCAGTAGTCCCACAATGGGCTGCAATTTAACAGTAAATGTAAAGACCGTTGCCATGATACTAAACAGTAAATATATCATATATTAATAGTGTATTTGCTAGATAAACCTACTTCTAATTCAGCACAGCACAGCAAGGTGTGTGAACTGTCATCACTTGTTGTTGTAATTGAGTTTGATTTCCTCAATTTCCATCTCTACCTCCTCCTCTACCGTCTCCTCCTCTTCCTCCTCCTCTACCTCCTCATCTACCACCTCCTCCTCTACCTTCTCCTCCTCTACCTCCTCCTCCTCTACCTTTTCCTCCTCCTGCTCCTCCTCTTCCTCTTCCTCCTCCTCCTCTACCTCCTCCTTTAAAGTTGGAAGTCAATGTGAATACTTGTTGACATAGAAGTGTACAAATGCAATTGCCATTCATGAATCAAAAGCATTCATACAAATGGACGGTATTGTTAATTATGTTACCCAAATGGAAAATGTTCAACATGACTGCAACTGTTAATGATTTCATAGCATTAAAGGTTATACGAACTAGTAAGAGAAAACAATCAATGAACATTTAGTATCTATAATGTTATCATTTATCATGGGTTTGATTGGCAGGGTTATTTTTTCCCTTCATTTCTCTTCAATGGGTCATCTTGTTGGGTTGCATTCTTATGTGCTTTTACCTTCTTATCTTGTATCTACCCTTAACAGGCATGTATTCAGAAAGGTACCAAGGCAAGATGGCACGCACGCACACACACACACACACACACACACACACACACACACACACACATACATACACCCACGCACACACACAAATATTGTGATATAAGAGAAAGTTTAAAAAAAGAAAAAAAATAGGCAGTAGTCCTACAATGGGCTGCAATTTAACAGTAAATGTAAAGACTGTTGCCATGACACTAAACAGTAAATATATCATATATAAATAGTGTATTTGCTAGGTAAACCTACTTCTAACTCAGCACAGCACAGCAAGGTGTGTGAACTGTCATGACTTGTTGTTGTTATTGAGTTTGATACAGAACAGCATATTTACAGTATGGTCCTGTCAATGAGGTCCACTTGGGCTGTACTCACAACCCAGGTCCCATCACAAGTCATGCTGAACATTGTTGGAAGGGTTTCTCATGTTTATTATCAGTACAATTATGAGTTCTGCCAAAATAGATCAAAACCTTTATTGTAAGAAAATGCTTTCAGTAGACTGTTAGTCTGGACAATGGATGTCATGATCGGTTATCATTTATCAAATCAATGAACAGAATCACAAAGGTAACATAAAGAAAATCTTTATTAGTTACTGTTAAATAATTCAGCAGACTGCAAAAACAAAAATCTGTTCGTAGGCTGGTTGTAAAAAGGAAATCAGTCTGCATCTCGCCTGTGATTTTCTCAACTTCCATCTCTACCTCCTCCTCTACCTCCTCCTCCTCCTCTACCATCTCCTCCTCTACCTTCTCTTCTACCTCCTCCTCCTCTACTTTCTCCTCTACCTCCTTCTCTACCTGCTCCTCCTCCCCCTCTACCTCCTCCTCTACCTCCTCCTCTACCTCCTCCTCCTTTACAGTTGGAAGTCAATGTGAATACTTGTTGACATAGAAGTGTACAAATGCAATTGCCATTCATGAATCAGAAGCATTCATACAAATGGACGGTACAGTTTATTATGTTACCCAAATGGAAAATGTTCAACATGACTGCTACTGTTGATTTTATTGCATTAAAGGTTATATGAACTAGTAAGTGAAATCAAACAAACATTTACTATCTATAATATAATCATTTAACATGGGTTTGATAGGCAGGGTTATTTTCTCCCTTCATTTCTCTTCAATGAGTCATCTTGTTGGGTTGCATTCTTATGTGCTTTTACCTTCTTATCTTGTATCTACCCTTTACAGGCAGGTATTCAGAAAGGTACCAAGGCAAGATGTCACGCACACACACACACACACACACACACACACACACACATACATACACCCACGCACACACACAAACATTATTAAAGTGATATAAGAGAATGTTTAAAAAAGATAGAAAATAGGCAGTAGTCCCACAATGGGCTGCAATTTAACACTAAATGTAAAGACTGTTGCCATGATACAATACAGTAAATATATCATAAATAAATAGTGTATTTGCTAGATAAACCTACTTCTAACTCAGCACAGCACAGCAAGGTGTGTGAACTGTCACCACTTGTTGTTGTAATTGAGTTTGATACAGAACAGCATATTTACAGTATTGTCCTGTCAATGAGGTCCACTTGGGCTGTACTCACAACCCAGGTCCCATCACAAGTCATGCTGAACACTGTTGGAAGGGTTTCTCATGTTTATTATCAGTACAATTATGAGTTCTGCCAAAATAGATCAAAACTCTTATTGTAAGAAAATGCTTTCAGAAGACTGTTAGTCTGGACAATAGATGTCATGATCGGTTATCATTGATCAAATCAATGAACAGAATCACAAAGGTAACATAAAGAAAATCTTTATTAGTTACTGTTAAATAATTCAGCAGACTGCAAAAACTAAAATCTGTTCTTAGGCTTGTTGTAAAAAAGAAATCAGTCTACCTCCTCCTCTACTTCCTCATCTACCACCTCCTCCTCTACCTTCTTCTCCTGCTCCTCCTCCTCCTCCTGCTCCTCCTCCTCCTCTACCTCCTCATCCTTTACAGTTGGAAGTCAATGTGAATACTTATTGACATAGAAGTGTACAAATGCAATTGCTATTCATTAATCAGAAGCATTCATACAAATGGACGGTATATTTTATTTTGTAACTCAAATGGAAAATGTTCAACATGACTGCTACTGTTAATGATTTTATAGCATTAAAGGTTATACGAACTAGTAAGGGAAAACAATCAATGAACATTTAGTATCTATAATGTAATAATTTATCATGGGTTTGATAGGCAGGGTTATTTTCTCCCTTCATTTATCTTAAATGAGTCATCTTGTTGGGTTGCATTCTTATGTGTTTTTTCCTTCTTATCTTGCATCTACCCTTTACAGGCAGGTATTCAGAAAGGGGCCAAGTCAAGATGGCATGCACACACACACCCACACACCCACACACACACACACACCCACACACCCACACATACATTCACATACACACAGACGTTATTAAAGTGATATAAGATAAGGTTTTTAAAAGAAGTAAAAAATATGCAGTAGTCCCACAATAGGCTGCAATCTAACAGCACATATAAAGACTGTTGCCATGATACAATACAGTAAATATATCACATATAAATAGTGAATTAGCTAGGTAAACCTGATTCTAACTCATTTTTATTATCAGTACAATTATGAGTTTTGCCAAAATAGATAAAAACTCTTACTGTAAGAACATGCTTACAGTAGAGTGTGTCATTCTGGACAATGAATGTAATGATTGGTTATCAAAATATCAAATCAGAACAGAATCACAAAGGTAAGATGAAGAAAATCTTTATTAGTTACTGTTAAAAAATTCAGCAGACTGCAAAAACAAAAATCAATTAGTATACTTTTTGAAGAAATCAGTCAGAATCTAGCCTCTGGTCTCCTCCTCCTCCTCCTCCTCTGCCTCCATCTCCTCCATCTCTACCTCCTCCTCTATCTCTATCTCCTCTATCTCTACCTACTTTATTTCTACCTCCTCCTCCTATATGGCTACCTTTGCCTCCTCCTTCTCCTCCTATATCGATACCTCCTTATTTACCTCTCCCTAATCCTCCTCCTCTACCTCTTCCTCTACCTCGTTCTCCTCCTCCTCTCCTCCTTGACAGGTTGTGGTAGAGGGTTAGCATTTTGTACTGGTGTGATTGACAGGTCGCGGTTGAGGGTTAACATGTTGTACTGGTGTGTGATTGACAGGTTGTGGTAGAGGGTTAGCATGTTGTACTGGTGTGATTGACAGGTTGTGGTAGAGGGTTAGCATGTTGTTCTGGTGTGTGATTTACAGGTTGTGGTGGGGGTTAGCATGTTGTTCTGAGGTGTTGTACATGTTGTACTGAAGTGTGATTGACAGGTTGTGGTAGAGGGTTAGCATGTTGTACTGGTGTGTGATTTACAGGTTGTGGTAGAGGGTTAGCATGTTGTACTGGTGTGTGATTGACAGGTCGTGGTAGATGGTTAGCATGTTGTACTGGTGTATGATTGACAGGTCGTGGTAGATGGTTAGCATGTTGTACTGGTGTGTGATTGACAGATCTTGGTAGAGGGTTAGCATGTTGTACTGGTGTGTGATTGACAGATCTTGGTAGAGGGTTAGCATGTTGTACTGGTGTGGGATTGACAGGTTGTGGTAGAGGGTTAGCATGTTGTACTGGTGTGGGATTGACAGGTTGTAGTGGGGGTTAGCATTTTGTACTGAGGTGTGATTGAGGTCACTCTACCGCGCCATCGCCTTGAGCCGGGTTGTACCAAGTCCAGGTGAGCGGGCTTCACACACGTTATTAAAGTGATATAAGAGACGGGTTGTACCAAGTCCAGGTGAGCGGGCTTCACACACGTTATTAAAGTGATATAAGAGACGGGTTGTACCAAGTCCAGGTGAGCGGGCTTCACACACGTTATTAAAGTGATATAAGAGACGGGTTGTACCAAGTCCGGGTGAGCGGGCTTCACACACGTTATTAAAGTGATATAAGAGACGGGTTGTACCAAGTCCGGGTGAGCGGGCTTCACACACGTTATTAAAGTGATATAAGAGACGGGTTGTACCAAGTCCAGGTGAGCGGGCTTCACACACGTTATTAAAGTGATATAAGAGACGGGTTGTACCAAGTCCAGGTGAGCGGGCTTCACACACGTTATTAAAGTGATATAAGAGACGGGTTGTACCAAGTCCAGGTGAGCGGGCTTCACACACGTTATTAAAGTGATATAAGAGACGGGTTGTACCAAGTCCAGGTGAGCGGGCTTCACACACGTTATTAAAGTGATATAAGAGACGGGTTGTACCAAGTCCAGGTGAGCGGGCTTCACACACGTTATTAAAGTGATATAAGAGACGGGTTGTACCAAGTCCGGGTGAGCGGGCTTCACACACGTTATTAAAGTGATATAAGAGACGGGTTGTACCAAGTCCGGGTGAGCGGGCTTCACACACGTTATTAAAGTGATATAAGAGACGGGTTGTACCACGTCTGGGTGAGCGGGCTTCACACACGTTATTAAAGTGATATAAGAGACGGGTTGTACCAAGTCCGGGTGAGCGGGCTTCACACACTTTATTAAAGTGATATAAGAGACGGGTTGTACCAAGTCCAGGTGAGCGGGCTTCACACACTTTATTAAAGTGATATAAGAGACGGGTTGTACCAAGTCTAGGTGAGCGGGCTTCACACACGTTATTAAAGTTATATAAGAGACGGGTTGTACCAAGTCCAGGTGAGCGGGCTTCACACACGTTATTAAAGTTATATAAGAGACGGGTTGTACCAAGTCCAGGTAAGTAGTAGATAAATACAAGTTGTATCCATATTTTTCAGAACCACTTCCTATCTAATGTAATGAACATCCGCTTTATGCAATGGGTGGTGGGAGGGAAGGGGGGGAAAGGGCGGGGGGCCATGGTTAGGTTGAACTGTGTGTGTGTGTGTGTGTGGGGGGGGGGGTGGGTGCTTTTATCTTATGATGACAGATACTATATCCCGAAAAACACAGTGCATGGTCTTTTAGACCACCGGTAGTGTTATCTACATACAATGAAACCAAACGACAACAAGGGCTATAGATAGGAAGGCGTCACGCAAGGATATGCCGTGTAGAAGAGATCAGGCTGGCAACGCTTTATAAGACTCGTGGGTTTTGAACGGAACAGAGATCCCAAACTTCCAACATGCCACTGATCTACTGTGAGTATGTCCTAAAACATAGTAATATCATTAGTGTTGTTATTTAAAAAGGCACGACGATGTTAAACTTGGAAACCCGGTAAAAAGAAGCAAAGATGCAAGTCGAATTAATTATGCGGTATGGAGTTTTATTCCAATGCTAATATAGAACACAAAAATGTCAAATCTCGATACATGCTACAATCTCTACAGCGCGCTGTATTCTTGTCGATGAGTTCACGTCTTTGAAGATGTGGACCCGCGAGAGAACACCGGAGAAGAGAGCGAGCTCCCTTCGGAAATTGGTTATATGTTCCCCTCTCCTCAGCTGGGGGTCTTCGTTGAGGGGGGGTTAGTGTTCCATGGGCACTATTCCGTTGGGGGAATGCAACAGTATCTTGGCCGCATACTGTAGATTTACATACGGCCGTGCTTCACAAGGTGTCGTTATGGCCGCGCTCCACAAGGTGTCGTTCGCCTCGGTAGAAGTGTCAGGTTACAACTCGGCAGACATATCGAGTTACGCGTTTTTTCTACAACAATCCCTCTCAAGTGATCAAAAGATCACTTCAACAAAAGTGGAAAAAACCCTCATACCGCTTATACAAATCCAGGATGAGATGGAACGGAAAATCCTCCCTTAAGTGGAGGTAAAACCAGACCAACCCCAATAGCGGGACACATACGTCCTCACCCCGTCAAACAAGGTAATAACAATGAACAACTCATACAGGTGGTATCTAGTACAGTCGATAAGCATGCAAGGGGAAACAGGGGACGCCACCCAGAGGAACTCAGGAGCCACATGTGCCATGGGCAGGCCTTCACTCTCATTTATTCAACGTCTTCTCTGGGGGTGGGGATCAGCGGAGCACTCATACAACTCATACAGGTGGTATCTTACACTGTCGAGAAGCATGCAAGGGGAAAAAAGGAACGCCACCCAGAGGAACTCAGGAGCCACCTGCGCCATGGGCAGGCCATCACGCTCATTTATTCAACGTCTTCTCTGGGGGCGGGGATCAGCGGAGCAATCATGTCAGCGGTTTTCCTGTAGCAAGAGCCTCATTGGAGGTCTCACTCCTCCGGCCCTTCGCCTTCCTCCGGGTGGAGCAAGGGCAGTTGAAGGGCCGGGTCGCCGTCCCTGGCGAACGCCGTGGAGATCAGACGGGTGATGAGGGCCCGCAGACAGGGAATGCAACAGCAGCCACAACAGGTTACTATGCCTACAAAAACAGCAGCAGAGACCCAGGTGCCACACCATGTCCCTCCTCTGCCCGGGGCGCCACCTGGGAAACCAAACAAATACAAATCATAGTGATGCCACCCAGCCAGGTCATGGGCAGGGGTACAGCTTACCACACTGCATAAGTCAAAGGTGAAGACCGTCTTAGTCCCGGGGGTGTATTGGAGTCTGACACCCCCATAGCGGTCACACGGGTTCTGGGTAGTGCCGATGGCTCTTTTGTCCCGCCGTTCCAGGCGCTTCGTTCCCTCATCCGGGACCGGCTCCCTAGGGTTGTGATCAGTGAAGGTGGGAGTTGCGGCCCCCCATGCTAGACCTAAGAACAGGACCAACAGGAGGGCTGCTCCTCCCACTAGGGTCCTCACCACCCACTGGGAATCGTGGTCCCGTGCCATTGTCCGTATCCGTTGCATGGCTCTGTTCCGGCCCTGGGTCCGGGGTTATGCAGGGCGGGTCGGCTCTGCGGACTCGCTTCAGGTGATGCCACCGGCTTCCGTGGTTCCCCTGGATTGAAACAGAAAAAGGAGTGGCCAACAGTACCTTATAGGGGCCTCTCCACCGGGGATCAGGGAAAGATCGTTTCACTGCCTTAACCCAGACCCATTGGCCAGGAAGGATCTGGGTCGCCGGGTCAAGTGGAGGTGCTGTAGAGGTAACCTGGGTATACAGGGCTCGAGAAACTTGAGTTAGAGCCACACAATAACTTGTCAACTGATTGTCTAATTGGTCTGAGAGTGGCTCGGGAGGTGTGTACGGCCCCGGCATCGGCCTCCCAGTAATAAGTTCATGCGGGGAGAGTCCCGTTCGCGCATGTGGTGCGGCTCTGATAGCCATAAGGGCCAGTGGTAACGCAGACAGCCAAGACATTTTGTGCTGGTCGACTAAGGCCAGCAACGCATCTCTCGCCATATTTGTGTCTGAGGGAACCCTATTGTGCTGGAGCACTTTACTAAGTGTCTGTTTCAGAGTTTGGTTGGCCCTCTCAACAACTCCCTGACTTTGTGGGTGATAAACGGACCCAAACCGGTGGGAGATCCCCAGTCCGGCTTCTACTTTTTGTAATAAATGGTTCATGAAGTGAGACCCGTTGTCTGAACATAATTTGTGTGGAAAGCACCACCTAGGTATGATTTCGGTTATTAACGCTTTTATAACGGACGCGGCGTCCTCTTTTTTTGTTGGGAACGCCTCTACCCAATGCGAGAATCGACAGACTATGACTAATAAGTAACGGTACCCTTGGACCCTATGATCCCTCCCCATGTCGGTGTAATCGATACAAAGTTCTTGAAAGGGTAGGTGGGGAACGGGGAAGCGGCCAGGAGGGGGTTTACAGCCTCGTCGAGGATTGTGTTGTTGGCATGTCACACAGCTGGCCAACTGGAGCCGGGCGTGGGCCAATGTCTGGGGGTGCCACCAGTGGCTGTCAATTGGGTCAATGGTCAGGCGAGGCCCAAGGTGGTGCCTGGAGTGTTCTGCGTGGATCATCAGGGTCAGTGCCTTGGTTGTCAGGGCCGGCCGCCCATCCGGAGCCCGATAAACTCCGCTGTCGTCTCTCCGGCATCCTTGGTGTAGCCAGTAGTTTTCTTCTTCGGCGCTGGCGTGTGCTTGCATCTCCTTGATGTCCTGTGCGTTGCCGCTAACCGCCGGACTTGGGGTTTGTAGGAACTGCATGGCAGGTGGCCGATACCCTCCAGCTGCTTTGGCTGCCTCGTCGGCTGCATTGTTCCCTTGTGTGGTCACCTCGTTTCCCTTCACGTGGCTTTTGCACTTGATCACAGCCAGGGTCTCCGGGTAGCCGATGCTGGCTAGTAGGCGGGTGAGCAGGTCTCCGTGTTCTAGCGGTTTTCCAGCCGAGGTCTTCATTCCTCTTTCCACCGCTTGGGATGCGTTGACATGCACTAACTCATAGACGTAGTTTCTGTCGGTGTATATGTCAAGTCGTAGGCCTTTGCTGTCCTCCAGGGCCTCGACCATGGCTCTTAGTTCAGCCCGTTGGGCGGAGGGCTTGTCGGTTTCCAGTCCGCTTCTCCGCGTCTGGTGGTGACCGTTGAAGTTTTGTGTCACGATTGCCCATGAGGCAATGTTGTCGCCTTTCTCGTTTTTGTAACAGCATCCATCTGTGTACCAGACTTCTTTGGGACCTGTCAGAGGGTCCCCGTGGAGGTCAGGTCGGAGTTTGAGTTCCGCCTGGATTCGAGGCCAACAGTGGTGTGGTGTCCCGTCCTGTCCCCCACACAGGTCGTCAGAAACTTTTACTCCCTCGGTACTGTACGTGACATTGGGGCTCAGGAGTATCTCTTCCAGGGTGCGGGTCTTCTTGGCGGTGGTTAGGGCAAAGGCGGAGGAGTCTACTGTCTCTTTAACCCCGTGGGCTGTATGGACTACCGTCGGGTGGTTGAGGGTTATACCCGCAGTCTTGCTCAATACTCGGGCCGTCGCCAGTAAGTGTTTGGCACAAGTCGGCAGTCCGTTTTCGCTGGGGCTGAATGTGGAGCTGTGGTAATGTAACACTCTTCGGGTTCCTTTGTCTTTTTGCCACAGGACTCCACCGATGTGTTCTCCTCTGTGGGTGACATCTATGTGAAAGGGCTTGTCATAATCAGGGGCTTGTAACGAGGATGCGTTGAATAGAGCTCCTTTCAGGTGTGCGAAGGCTTCCTCCGCGGCTTGGTTCCATTGGAGATATGCTTTGAGATTCCGGGCTCCTTGCACGGTGATCAGTCGTCGCAATTCCACAGTCTTCTCGGTGTAGTCGGGCACATACTGCCGGCTATAGTTACAGAGGCCCAGGAATGCCATCATCTGCTGGACTGTCCGGGGTTTGGGATGCGTCAGGATGGACTGTTTGGTGTCCTCGGTCATCCCTCTCAAGTCTTCGCCTATGCGGCGTCCCAAGAAGATGACCGACGGTCGAGCGATGTGGAGCTTCTCTTGCTTGCACTTGTATCCTGCTAACGCTAAGGCTTCCAGCACTCGTCGGGTGACTTCCAGGCATCCTTCCTTAGTTTCTGCTCCGATGAGGATGTCATCAACGTATTGGATAATGACTGAGTCTTCAGGGACGTCCACACCTTTGAGGTCCTGGTGAACCAGGCCATTGAACAGGGTCGGGGTGCTTCGGTATCCTTGAGGCATGCGGGTATACGTCAGGTGTTCTTTTTTCCAGGTGAAGGCGAAGATGTCTTGAGAGGAGGGGTCCAGTTTTATACAGAAGAAGGCGTTGGCCAAGTCAATGGCTGAGAACCACTTGTGAGAGGGTTTCAGGTGATGTAGGGCTACTTGGGGGTTGGGGACTTTTTCGGGCGGTCCATCTGTTCGTTTGTTCACCTCTCGGAGGTCGTGTGCCATTCTCCATGTTTTTCCGTCTGCCTTTTTGACGGGGAGTATGGGGGTGTTCCATGGCGATGTAGAGGGGATGAGGACGCCAGCTGCTTTGAGTCCGGTGATGGTGTTGGTGATACCATCATCCGCTTCGGGTCCGACTGGGTACTGGGGAATCCAGACTGGGCACGCTCCATTCTTCAAGGGGATCGTTACTTGGTGTTGAGTTCTTCCCATGTCGTATGGTCCGGTTGCCCACAGCTGAGGAGGGAGGGCCTGCAGCATGTGTTCCACATCCAGGTCCATTTCGGACTCGGGGGGCGCGAGAGGTCTGTTCGGCTGATGTGCTCTCCTATACCATCTGCTGGTCGCTTGCAGGTGGTGATTCGGATCATCTCCCCATCTCGCTGTTTGTGTAGAAGAGGATTGTCTGTTGGGACCCACTCGCTAGTTAGTCCCTTTTCAACCATTGGCCCTAAGGCGGCGGGGAGATAATGGTTTGCGACCGCCAGGGTGAGGTGTGGAGCCCCTCCTTCTGCTTTGTACCAGTCCTCGAGGGCTGGGGGAAGTACGGCGTGGGCGGCAACTCCGGCTTCTCCTACATAGATGTCTTGATGGGTGCATAGTTGGCGTGTGTCTTGCATCCATTTGTCCCATTCTTCTTGGTAGATGTCCTGGGGTACATTGAACACTGCCAGGGTGGTGTGTGGGGGTTCTTTGGGTAGGTAGAACGTGCCCTGGGTGAATATCCAGTCTTTCCATACTTTGAAATCCGTGAGGATGGAGGGGGAATCGTCTGAGGTTATCAGTCTGAGCCAATACACTTCCAGAGATCGATGGGCCGGGGGTGGTGTCACGACCAGGGGAAAGAGGCCTTGGGACCCATGAGTAATGGTTTCGGTGGTCCCCAGGCAGCGCACTGTAATCTTCAGTCGACACAGCAGGTCTCTGCCTAGCAGATTGACTGGACAGGCAGGAGAGTACAGGAACGGGTGATACAGGGTGTGAGGTGGGAAGTCCAACTTCAAGGGTGGCGTAAAGGACAGTTCATCTGGGACCCCGGAGAAACCTACGGTGGTGAGGGTGTTGGTGGACAAGGGGGGGGGGGTTTCCCTTTGAGTTGTCTTATGGTGGAGACAGTGGCTCCGGTGTCCACTAAGAACCTGGTGGTCTCCCCGTTTACCTTGAGATAAAGGTAAGGGTGCTGTTCTCGTAGGTAGACTGTTTGTCCCTCACCAGGCTCCTCCGGGGTGTCTCAGTACAGTCCTTCATCCCACGTCGGGTAGAAGCCCACTCCAGGGGATGGTCTACCCCGCCTTCGGGGTTCTTGTCCGCTGGGGCACTCTCTTGCAAAGTGCCCTTCTTCTCCACAGAGGAAGCAGGGGTTGTCCGGTCCAGGTCGACCTCGGCCGGCTGCTCCTCGTCCCCCCCACGTCCGCCCCCGCCCTATCCTAGGGGTCCCCCACATGGGGTGGTAGGGTGTGGGTGGTGGCCCGACCGGTCCATAAGGACCCCATCCTCCTTGCGGTCCCCACCCCTGGGCTAGTTTCAGGGGCTGTGGTGGTGCGTGGAAGACCTTCTGGGGCCCCCACCATTGGCTTGACGTCTGGGAAGGAGGCAGAGGTTGGGGACCTGGGGGGTTGGCCGCCTCCGCTGGCCCTGCGTTGGGGCCGGGGTGTGCAGCGGGTGGTCCCATTGGGAATTGGGTGACCTCCTCTTCGTCTCTTCTCGGCTTTTTCTTCCCCATTTTCTCTTGTTGTTCTTTGAGTTGCAACCGGGCGAGGGCTAGTTTCACCACCTTGGTTTCTTCTTCGGGGTCTTGCTTTTCCTCGTCTTCCCACCGCTGCAGGTGATGGAGCACTTGGCTTTCCCATTGGGGGTGTTCCATGGTGGAGAGACCGACGACATCTCCCAATTTCCTCTGGACGGCGTCGGGGAGAGCTCGCTCGAGTACCAGGCGGAACATGTGGTTGGTGGGTCCTTGGTGGTGGCTGCCGTGGTGGTCCTCCCATTTTTCTTCGGCCAGGCGGAGGAAGGTTGCCCCGCCAGTTCCTTTAATGTATTTTTCTCCCTCAAGGCCGTGGCGTCGGGTTCTCGGTGGGAAGGCGTCTCTTAGGGCCTCCCACCACGTTCTTCTGTGCTGGTCGAACGGCTCTCGGTCAGGCACGCGGGTGGTGCCTGCGTCCTGGTCCAGCCGCCGGACTGTAGGGACTCCCAATACTCGGGTTAGGATTGCTCGCGTGTCCCCCAGCGCCAGCTTATCTCCAGGCGTGGTCTTCTCATAGGCTCGGATCCAGGGCGTCGCACCCTCCTTCAAGGGGGGCAGACTCTCGACGAGTGACGTCATATCGCGGTGGCACCATGGTTGGTACACCTCTCTCCCACTCCCAGCCTCCATCAGGGGACATTGCAGCCGGGGGGAGGAAGAGTCCCGGTCGCGGTTGTGTAGTTCTTCTGCTCCGACACTTGTTATGATGTAGGAGCTTCCTCTCTTGGCTCCTTCTTCCTCATCAACCCCGTCTCTATCTTCTTCCCCGCTATCGTCCTCCTCCTTCCTCTCTCTTCCTTTGGGGGAGTGGCTTCTTTCGGAGCGTCTTTGCGTGGTGACGTGGCTTGTTCGGGGTGAGTCCTGCCAGGGTCGCTGTCTATGTGTGCGTTCTGGGGTTTTGGGTCTCTGTCCTCGTGCCCCCTCACCGGGTTGGTCTCTGGGGGGCTGTCTCCTTTTCTCCTTTCCTCCTGGGTCGGTGTTGTTGGGGTTGTCTGCCCAGATTGCCCCTGGGCCCGAGCGGCCGGCGATAAGCTGGGTTCTCTTGGGGGTTCGTTGCTTGCTTTCTCCTTTCCTCCTCGTTGGGCTCCGCTCTTCTCTTTTCCATGCTGCGACTGGGTCTCTGGTGTCGTCCTCAGTGTCAGAGTGGTCTCTTTCTTCCGGCTTCTCTCGTTCCTCTCCGTCACTGGAGTGTGGTCTCTCCATGCCGTCCAGACCTCTACAGTCTTCGGCTCCTTCTCCCGTGATGAATTGGCTGGTCTGGTGAGGCGGTCCCCATTGGACTCGGACGGGATGGTCGCCACCAGCGCTTTGTATGACGATCGTCGGGGCTTGGAGAGAGGGGGGGGCTTTTCCTCCTCGGTGGCGTGTGTCGAGGGCAGAGCGAGGCCCACAATTGTAGACGTCACAGTAGTCCGGCCCGTAAAGGACCTTCGGACCGGGCGGTTTGCCCCGGGGCCTCAGCAGGTCTTCGGGGTGATGGGCTGGTGGTGATATGTTGTCCTCAAGAGGGGGGTACAGGGGGCCATACGGAGGGGGCTTGTGCTCTGCGAGTGCAGGGACTTCTTTTTCCGGGCTTGTGGTTGCCTGGTCCAGGGGGCTGGTTATCACTTCTCTCCCCTGGGGGTTGGGCTCAGGTGATGCAGCGGGGGTGTTAGTAGGAGTGGGGGTAGAGGGAAGGGTAGACAGATAGCCAGCGAGTATTACTTCACACTTCTCTACACGCGCAACCTCTTTTTTCCCTTTATTGTTCCTCCCCACATTAAGCCTCGTCACTTGCTCTTTTTGTCCCGTAAGATAACCCTTTACCTTCTCTAAAGCTGATCGGCCATAAGGGCCGCTCCTCAACAGCCACCCTTTTTCTTGCCATTCTGCCATATATTTGTCCCGCCTTTTAATCCAATGGACTAGCTCCTTCTCTGCCAGTGGTCCTCCTCTCTTCAGTTTTTGTAACCATTTTCCCACTTTTTCAACCTGTTCTTCTTCCGTCATTGTATTCGCCATGATTATAATTCAAATAATAATAATTATTATTATTATTCTTTATTTTATTTTTAGTATTATTATTTCTATTATTATTTTTATTCTTTATTTTATTTATTTTTATAATTATTATTATTGTTATTAATATTATGATTATTCTTTATTTTTATTTTATTTATTTTTAATTATAATTATTATTGTTATTAGTATTATGGTTATTATTATTCTTTATTTTATTTATTTTTATTTATTTTATTTTATTTATTTATTTTATTTATTTTTATTATAATTATTATTGTTATTAGGATTATGGTTATTATTATTCTTTATTTTATTTTATTTATTTTATTTATAATTATAATTATTATTGTTATTAGGATTATGGTTATTATTATTCTTTATTTTATTTATTATTTTCCTATCTCCCTTTCCACCGTTGGACTATCGTTGTTTACGTCGGCCCTCGTGTTCGTATCTCCTCTTACATTAGTTCATCATACCGCCATCACGGTTTATCCTTTTTTTAATTGTACGTCGCCATCAAGACTCCTCCATCACAGTTTAATTACAGACATTTATCATTGACGCCGTCTTTGCCGGCTCCGCCATCACGGTTAACAAACAGGAATATACGCCGCATATCGCGACCCCGCCATCACGGATAACAGACAAACATCCAACGTCCACTTCTACGTCGCCATCAAGACTCCGCCATCATGGATACCAGACAAACATCCAACATTTAAATATACGTCCCGACGACCCCGCCATCACGGTTAACAAACATGAATATACGTCGCATATCGCGACCCCGCCATCACGGATAACAGACAAACATCTAACATTCAGTTATACGTCGTCTTGGACGACTCCGCCCTCACGGTTGACAATACAAGAATATACGCCGGTTTCACGACCCCGCCCGTACATATAACAAACAGGAATATACGTCGCTTGTTATGACGACCCCGCCATCACGGATAACAGACAAACATCTAACAAATGAATATACGTCGTCGGCGACCCCGCCATCACGGTTAACAGACAAACATCCAAAACTAACGTTTAATTCTCCATCGTCTCAGACGACTCCGCCATCACGGCTAACAAACAAACATCCAACTTTAAAAAATAATTCGTCTGGGACGACTCCGCCATCACGGCCAACAGACAAACATCCAAAACTAACAGTCTAATTCCCCGTCGTCTTAGACGACTCCGCCATCACGGCTAACAAACAAACATATAACAAACAATGGAATGTACGGGATTTGACACCTTTGCATTTAGTTCATGGTACACAATGATGCAGACCTCTCGGTGGGAGATCCCTACCCACCGTCTATATCTCCTCCTAATAGACTGGGCCTATTATAAATTAAATTCCGGGGGCCGGAATTGTCCTATACAGGTTCGGTTGCTAACACAGGTCCTGCTTACCTAGTTTAAACTGGCGCCGAGGAGATACAGAGGTTGGTCCGGGGCCTCCCAGCCGTCGTCGGCTGCACCGGGTTCCTTTGTCTTCCTTAGATATCACGTCGGGGTCACCAACTGTTGTTATTTAAAAAGGCACGACGATGTTAAACTTGGAAACCCGGTAAAAAGAAGCAAAGATGCAAGTCGAATTAATTATGCGGTATGGAGTTTTATTCCAATGCTAATATAGAACACAAAAATGTCAAATCTCGATACATGCTACAATCTCTACAGCGCGCTGTATTCTTGTCGATGAGTTCACGTCTTTGAAGATGTGGACCCGCGAGAGAACACCGGAGAAGAGAGCGAGCTCCCTTCGGAAATTGGTTATATGTTCCCCTCTCCTCAGCTGGGGGTCTTCGTTGAGGGGGGGTTAGTGTTCCATGGGCACTATTCCGTTGGGGGAATGCAACAGTATCTTGGCCGCATACTGTAGATTTACATACGGCCGTGCTTCACAAGGTGTCGTTATGGCCGCGCTCCACAAGGTGTCGTTCGCCTCGGTAGAAGTGTCAGGTTACAACTCGGCAGACATATCGAGTTACGCGTTTTTTCTACAACATTAGACATACCAGGTCAATGACTTTGTGTAACTGTCTTATATTTGTTTGATAAAGTAGTTCGTTGTTAGGTGACGGAGACGCTACGGGCGTGGCTAAGAAGCATCAGGAGGAGTACTGCGCATGTATGTAGCTATCATCTCTAAATATTCTGCTACTTATTAGTTTTTTATTTATGCATATACAATGTGACTAATCGGATCCCTGTTATGTGGTAGGTTTGTTTGATTTGGTATATGTGAGGAAGAATCAACGATCTTCTGAGGAGTTGGCTAACTTTAAAGTCAATGAGGGGGCGTCTACTAGCAGCGGTAAGCTAATAAACATGTTTTATGTTTAATAAGCTGATAATTGATGTTATACCCTGTTATAACTATAAGGGTTGTTCTAATATTTTTCTTTTTTGTCTTAGACTCTTTTTATTTAGCTACCCAGCCCGTACCCCGGTATGTAAGCGGTAGAAAAACAGGGGCCGCTGTTTAACCAGATACAGCACCTCCACCAATAGCCACCAGATGGCATGGATACGATAACGATACGTTAACAGATGAAACGATCCAACAAATCATTGCTTTAGTTGCCGGAAACCCCGTTGGCGTTTGCGAACCCTCGTTTCATGAAATGGTACATGAGAAGCCGGTAGACCAACAAGATGTGTCTCATTGTCTGACTGCAACGCATGGTAAGCCATTTTACTGTAAAACTATTCGCTATGGGCTCTGTGCACCAGCGTAGTGACAACTTCCGCTTTTGTCTAGAAGTCGGCATTGCAGTTTCCGGTTTACTTCCTGTTCTCATCCGCATTAGTAAACACCTAAACTCACAACAAGATGAGTGATGCTGTTGTACGGAAAAAGAAGAAATATAATGTACGTGACTCATTTAAGTTTCAAGGTACTGTGGGTGGGTCTAAAGAGCACTGTTGTGTGCCACTTTGCTCGGCTTCAGGTCGTTATAATAGCCATTTGAGCTTCCACCGCTTCCCGAAAGACAGCGGTCTCCGTTCGCGATGGCTCCACAAAATAATGAGGGTGGAATTTTCGGTGACCCCCCACACCAAGGTATGCAGCCGACATTTCCAAGACCATGAAATCCTCACTACAGCTAAAGGTAGACGGGTTTTAGCAGCAGGCTCTGTTCCTTCATTATTTGAGTGGAATAATTATATGAAGAAGTCACGGGCCGGTGTTTGATAGCGCCGATCTCGACCACCAAGTCCGGAACCTGATCCGTCGGATCCTGAGGAGGATATCGAGCAACCCGTCATGGTCCCGATGGTCGTGGACCACGACTATGGGGCCAGCGGTACCGTATGTTTGGACCGGGAGCAGTATGAAGATATGTTGAGGGAACTCGAGGCGTTAAGAGAGCAGCTCCAAACGTATCATCTTAACAACTGCTTTGGACTAAAACGGTTCGCTTCGTCTCCTGAAGACATCAGATTTTACACCAGGTAAGATAGTTATTATATCAACATATTTTGAAAAAAACTGATTGCGTTATGTTATGTAATTATTTCCTCTTTCTTCTTAATACTATTATTGACCTCGTATGACAAGACAACTAATTTCAATTGTAATACTTTATTTTAGATTCGCCTCATACGAGCATCTGATGGCGTTCTGGAACCTGATTGAGGCAGCAACAGCCAAAATAGTTAGGGTCACCAGAGCAAAGAAAACATACGCCACTAGCACAACAACGGAAAGCCCTTTAACCAGACCAACTGTAAGTACGCAATCTCCCCCAAAACAGATGCCTAAGCATTAAAAATGTGTTCTTTGAACTATCACTCATTAAACACTTCTCCCCCCCAGAAACTGCTGCCAATAGATGAGCTCTTCCTCTTCCTGACATACCTGTCCACTGGCTGTACCCAGAGGGAGTTGGGTCATAGATTTAACATCCACCGAGCAACAGTCAGCCGAATCATTGTGACCTGGGCCAACTTCCTCTATAGCTTACTGGGCTCAGTCTGTATATGGATGTCTCCCGCAGCTGTGAAGGCCCATCTTCCGCACGACTTTGATGGCAGCTACAGTGACACACAAGTAGTCCTCGACTGTACAGAGCTACGTTGTCAAACGCCTTCATCCATGCTCCTTCAGAGCGAAGTTTTCTCCAACTACAAGTCCCACTGCACCTTTAAGGCCATGGTGGGCATGTCCCCTCACGGAGCCCTGACTTTTGTATCAGCACTCTTTGAGGGTTCCATGAGTGACAAGGAGGTGTTTCGTCAGTCAGGGATTACACCACTCTTGAAGCCTGACATGGCCATCATGGTTGACAAGGGATTCTTGGTGGATGACCTTGTACCTGGGACTGTTCATCGTCCTGCCTTCCTCTCCAAGAGGGCCCAAATGTCAGAGGTGGATGTTCTGAAGACGCAGTCAATTGCCCGTTTGAGGGTGCATGTTGAGAGGATGATCAGAAGAGTTAAAGAAAATAAACTCTTTGATAGCACTATCCCTCTCTCCATTGCAGGGAGCATAAACCAACTCTTCACTGTCGCTTGTCTCCTCTCAAATTACCAGAATGGACCTCTCGTCAAGAAATGGAGATATGAAGTTTGATTTCAGTTTCAATTTAAATGATTATAGTGTGATTTTTGCAATGATCTGTACCAATACTTCATTCAGAATGGTTTGACACATATTTTGCCTTTACCAAATATTGCGCACCCCCCTGTGATTTGGATATTGTGCTAGTTCATGTTGCGGTTTTGATACAATAGCGATTAATTGTGCAGCCCTATTGATAACTATATTGTTCTGTTAAACATAAAATTATCATTTTGTAAATTGCCAAGTCTTGACTGTTTATTTTTCATGACAACTTGAAGGTGCAACAAATTCAATCACAGGCATGCCATAGTTAGTTCTTTACAGTTGTTAAAAGGGGCAGTTCACCCCCAAAAATTCCCTCTTATCTGTAGTGCTACAGAAGTCTGCCTCCTCTTGAGTACAATGGTAATAAATGGCTGGTCTTTTTCTTGGTGCTCACAGCACCCAAAACATTTTATTATTATAATAAATGCACAAACTTACTAACATTTTTCATAAAAACATGAACATCATAAAAACATGCCATTAAAAGTGAAAATTACAAAACACCGCATAGAATATTGGATTTTTATCTCACTCCTGAAGCATTACTAGGGACTGACATTGAGAATTAGCTTCGGCTAAAATGTTACACCCACTGAGGCCTTTGTAGAGTGTGCTCCTGAGTGGAACATAAAACTTACATGAATGAAAGTAGCATATCCACACAGGTATTTTAATACAAACATGCACCATATTGTAATACATTTACAATATTCAGGTTTTACCTTACACCATCTGTTGTTGCTCTACACTTTGGTTTAGCGGAAAGCACAGCCATCTTATCCACAGGGCCCGGTTTTATGCCCTGTCAAGTTATGCAATTATACAGTTTGAGATAAAATAGAGTTAGAAAATATATACAACAACTCTGTAACTACAGTGCAAACATACCAAAGTTCTGGGCTTGTGCCACTGCTGTTCTCCTTCAGTACAGCTTAACACAGGAGGGACCACTGGCACATTCAGTTGAGAGTAATGTGCTGACTGGAACAGCAAAGCGACACAGTGGTTGCATAATGCTGCTCCAGCAACACATGTGCAGCTGTGATGTAACAGCTCCACCGGACTGGAATCTTTCAGTACCACCTGCATAAGTAAAATGTCATAGTAAATACTTATTTATCTTAGCTTGGTCACTGTTTAACCATTGTTTTAGGACACAATCTTGTTTTTACAATATTTTCTATATCTTATATTCTATAATCACAGACCAAATGTCATGTATTTCTGTACGTTGGATTAGAGTATGTTGTATAATATGCCAAATGCACCCACAATCGTTTTTCTTTGAAACATGATAGCGTAATACCTTAAACACAAGATTGCATCTTAAACGAATGACTGAATTGAGGAAAACTTGAATAAGAACGCATTTAACCCGGAGGGGATTGGCTAGGTAAACTTACCTGCTTACTGTCTAATGAAGTTTTCATTCGATTTATTTTAAATTATTTTAGTTATATTAAATGAAAAATTACCTTAGCTAAATCCCCAGGAATATTAGGAACACCGGGTTATTAAAGTAACAAGCTTATAAGTGTTGGCTGAACCTGAACTTGTTCTTGTACTTATCAATCCTAACTTCACCATACACTCAAACTGTGAGGTTTCTCAGCTTTCCTCGTGGACCTGTAGCACAATGCCCTGACCACGACTTCCCCTGTGTCCTGATCTTTATTAGAAACTGAGAGGGGCAGAAAATACAAATGATAATACAAAAAACAGACAGTTTGCGTTTAAAATTAAGAAAAAGAAGCTTCTATACTACACAAAAAAATGAACACGTCGCTAACTAGCTAGCTAGCTTAGCCGCTAGCCGGCCGGTACACCGCATTAAACTACTTACCCTCGTAGTTGTGCAGATAACTCGATACGTAGAGTTTGAATCCCTTGTTGCGCTTGCTTGTTGGAGCAGGGGACCAGGCATCAACGACTCGATGGACATCACTGATACTTATTTTAGGCAGGTCTTGTAAACATCTACTAAAAACTAACATTTTGGGCGACGCTGGTAAACCGGAAACTGATATGCCGTCTTCTGGCTACAGCGGAAGTTGGTCACCACGCTGGTGCACTGAGCCTATTCCGTTAGATAACACACTAATATATATATATATTCATCCCTTGTTTCAATCAGATAACGATCACACAGTTCTTGGAGGAACTCTTCTGAGCTCGCAGCCCGAACTGTGGACGGACAAAGAAATCAGATTCTGGGATGCCAACGATTTTGGAGCAGACCAAACCTCGTAGACGGACGAAGAAATTAGACTAGGGGATGACGAATTTGGAGCAGGCCAGACATCTGCACCTAGAGCTCCCCCTAGCGTCATAAAAGCAGATAGCCCTGATGGACAGGCTGACCAGGGACCACCGATAACCCTCAACGACACCTCTGCTGTGCATTCTGTCCAAGAAGCTACACGTCCTCAAGAAAACAGGTCAGATCAATACGATAAGGCCGCGGTCCTGGCTACGCTGAAGGCTTTATGTGATACTGTTGCTATACAGGGAAAGACGCTGAATGGTTTATGTGCTACTGTTGATATACAGGGAAAGATGATGCTACATCGTCATATCAAGGGTGTAATTGTGGCTAAAGCTGTGCGTGGAAATACTACCGTGATTAAGTAAATTATGCTAATCCTCCAAGGTATGCAAAAAAACATAACAAAAAACAAAATGCTTAAGAGACTAAAGGTGAATATGCATCAGGTTGATACAGAATCATTTTGAATACGTTGCTGTGGTGAATGGCACGTGTGGCTTAAAAAATATCAGTTTATCTGTTTTTGTTTTTGGTACAGCGTTTCTTTACGGAGCCCCTAAGGGGACATGAGCAAAAAAAAAAAAAAAAAGTTTCACGTGTGCACGCGATAGTTTCACGTGAGCACGAGATAGTTTCACGTGCGCACGAGATAGTTTCACGTGCGCACGAGATAGTTTCACGTGCGCACGACAAAGTCTCAGCAAAGAACTACGGTTAGATGGCGGCTAAAGATCAGTGTTCAGTGTTCAGTGTTCAGTGTAGTTTGGAGATACTGAGCATTAATAGTTTTCACATCTTGCACACAAACTAATGCATCACGTTTAATTTGTATATTTAAGATGCAGAGGTAAACACTTGTTTACCTCTTGTTTTACATTTTGGCAAATGGCAAATACCAATGGCTGTTTTTGTTGAAGCCTCACGTGGTAAACATACTCAAAATGTCCAAGATATACTGTTCAATTAAAATGACAACTTTCTCATTCATGTCATATACTTTATTTCTCTGCTGTGCTTGTGTCCATATTTCCCTGTTCATGACTGATGTGAGGGCAAGCAAAATATCCTAGATTAACAAGATTCATAATATTACTGTTAACACATAACAGACAAATTAACCAACCCGAATTAACAGTGTCAGTAAGCTATCATTTACATGCTGACTGGAGAACGTTGATGTGTTTTGTGTAGATGGAATTAGAGAGTGGATTTGATTTCATTTCTCAAGTGCAGATACAAATCCAATGCTTGATAAGCATCAGCCGGAAGATGCAATTGTGACTCAACCATCAGGAGGTTGCAGATGTTGTACATGTCTGTGTCACATGGCACTGTTGGTCGAAATGTGCAGCTACTCTGACAAAGCTGTAAATCAGCTCTTTCCACTGGGGAATTGCAGTCATCAGTTCTGTGGAGTTCAGGGAACATGTACATGACTCTGGGTTGACCACTGGGCACTCTGTCATTCTTTGATGGTCTGATGACATGGGAGGATTTCATTTTGTCATAAGAGTCTAAGTGCCAAATATAATTAGGCCCTTTAGCAAAGTAGTTTCGGCGACGGAGCCGTCTCCTCACTCTGAGTTCAACACCCCTTGGATCTAATTCTCGTAGAATTAACCGAACATCTTCTTTTCTTATGTTTAATCCATTCTCCTTGCATTTTGTGTACATCCACCTATATCAGTGGAGTTGGCCAGATGTTTGTAACTGTTCATAAATGAAAGAAATTGCCCGATCCAAATCGCTATGTCCCTTGCGCCGGAACAGATTATAAGACTTTAAAATCCGTTTTAAATGTCGTATCGAAACAATATAATGGTAACGACTTGCAAGCAAAGCAGCAATGTCCTTATAATGAAGACCTAGATTAAAATATAGTACAACTAACTCCAGTACTGTAGTCATTTCTCCAGCTGTCACGGTCTCCAGTATGGCCCAGGCTACACACTGTAAAATGAGGAGGTATTTATACAGACTGGCGGTGTTCTCTCCGATGACGGGTCTAGAGATGAGACACGTACACGGTCATTCCCCTACTTTAATGGTTTTGAGGTTAGACAGTCTGTAGATCTAAGAAGCATCCCTCTGGAAAATTTAGAAGAAGTACGTAATTTTATCAGAGAGCGGTTGACAGGTGTAATAACACAGTGCACCCAGAGTACTGATAGTGGAAGCGTTTTAAACGTCACCCTGCGGGGTCCGTCACTGGCCAGTGATGTACAGGCTGTACTCACGGTTGGGGACGATTACGATGCTGATTTGTTTTTAGAACAGATAGCCCAGGTAATACAGAGTAATGACACAAGTTTGACAGACGATGCCTTAGAGTTTGTTATCACGTGTGCTCATAATAAAAGGGGGGGCACCTGTCTCAAGTTAAAATCCATACCCTATGACGAAATCATACGCAAGAAAAAATTAAGTCTCCACACACCCAACAACACACACGACAATCTGTGTTTCTCACTATGTTTAGCACATTTTCATTCTGATGAGCTGACGGCTAAAGTGGGGTCAGCGTCTGAACAGGATAAAGTGGCATATGCCCTAGAATTACACAAGGCCCTAGGTTATGACCCCAGTCATCAGGTTGGTTTTTCTGATGTATCCAATTTTGAGAAGCATATAGAAGCAAAAATATTGGTATTTCATCACAATGCTGCTTTCAAGAAGCTAGAATTGTTTCAGACCCATCCTGAACAACACCCAAAAACAATCTGGCTGTACCTGCATGACAACCACTACCACCTCATAGAAAACAAGGTTGCTTTCTTTGGTGCAAGACATGTGTGTAAATATTGTTACAAAACATGTCAGTCAATTCTTATGCACAAATGTTCATTGTACTGCAATGTTTGCTTGACAGTATGTAACGGGGAAGTAGGCCGTACGATAAAGTGTAAGGATTGTTGTCGTATTTGTCGGTCAAAGCACTGTTATGACATGCACAAACAAAAGTAATCAGCATACGGCATAGTACCCTGTAACCAGGCCAAGTATTGTGACAAGTGTTGTAGACAGTATCTTGTAGCCCGTAGCCCATCGATGTTGTACAGAAAAGTGCAAATATTGTGGTGAAGTTCTAATCAGTGACACAGACCATGAGTGCTACATCCAGCCTCTTGAGTCCGAACACCCCAAAAATAAATACATTTTTTATGATTTTGAGACGCACTATCATGAGGGTACGAAGCACACTTTGTGTCAGCTATGTCGTTTGCTGGCCAGAAGTGGTATGCTAGTGGTGCAGATTGCGTTGCAAAGTTTGTCATGCGCTATAGAGCAAAACGATACAGTTGTCATACGTTCATAGCACACAATGCTTCTGGATTTGACAGTTACATCATGCTGGATTATTTCACCAAACAGGGTATTACCCCCTTACTGACCATGCGAGGCAGTAGAGTTATCCTAATGATTGATAAGACATACCAGCAGAGGTGGATCGACTCGTTTAGCTTTCTCCCCATGAGTCTGGCTAAAACGCCGTCTGCTCTTGGTTTTGATGACGTGGAAAAAGGTTATTTTCCACATAAATTCAACACCAACGAGAATGAGTTCTACACCCACCACCCATGGCACCTCAGACCCCCACCCTTTCCCCTCAGACCCCCCGGCGCTTCAGACTCACCGGCGCCTCAGGGCCTCTTCTGGCACCACAGGCACCACAGACACTTCCGGGCCCTCCTGCTTTTTTTTTTAACAAAGCGGATGTTTACTTTATTGAGCAGGAATACACTTCCGTATGGTCAGCCTGGTCGTTTGGTCAGCCCTGGTCAGCCCTGGTCTGCCCTGGTCAGACAGGATGCTGTCACACTTCCGGTTGAGTATAAGTGTTACTTCCGCTTTATCTGACCGGATGTGGATTGGTTTTGTTTTAGGTCTAAATGGGAACTCATATATACTACTTGTGAGTGTGTGTGTGTATTTGAGTGTGTGTGTGTGTGTGTGTGTGTGTGTGATTGTGTGAGTGTGAGTGTGAGTGTGAGAGTGTGTGTGTGTCTTGGTGTATGTCGTGTGTGTGTGATTGTGTGTGTCGTGTGTGTCTTTGTTTGTGTGATTGTGTGTGTGTGTGTGTAAGTGAGTGTGAGTGTGAGTATATATGTGTGTGGTGTGTGTGTGTGTGTGATTGTGTGCATGTGTGTGTCTTGGTGTATGTTGTGTGTGTGTGATTGTGTGTCATGTGTATCTTTGTGTGTGTGATTGTGTGTATGTGAGTGTCGTGTGTGTCTTTGTGTGTGATTGTGTGTATGTGAGTGTCGTGTGTGTGTCTTGGAGAAAGTGACTAGGTGTGTGTGTGTGTGTGTCTTAGTGTGTGTGTCTTAGTGTGTGTGCCGTGTGTGAGTGTGATTGTGTGTGTGTGTGTGTCTTGGTGTATGTCGTGTGTGTGTGATTGTGTGTGTCGTGTGTGTCTTTGTGTGTGTGATTGTGCGTATGTGAGTGTCGTGTGTGTGTCTTGGAGAAAGTGACTAGGTGTGTGTGTGTGTCTTGGTGTGTGTGTGTGGAGTCCCGTGTCTGCTGGCGTTCCTCCTCCTCCTCCAGGTGTTTCAGCGCAATGGGGCCAGCGCTAATGCGGGCCCCCGCTGGGGCAGAGCGGTGGCCCCTGGGCCGCCTGGGGCGATGTGCTGGAGCCGGGTTACCACAGTGTGTGTGTACCTATGTATACGTATGTATGTGTACCTATGTACACGTATGTATGTGTATGTGTGTAATTAGGCTTATATAGTTATAGAAACCAACGAATAATAAAGAATAAAGCTGTTGAGAACTCTTCTATTAAACCTTCATTACCCTTGTTACGACCCCAATTGATATCTAGGGGTATCTTTGGGGAGTAACAAATAATATTTTTCCGGGGGACAAGGAGGAGTCTCAGACAGAGGTAAAGGTTAACAAAAAGGTTTATTAAGGTAACGAAAAACCACTTTCCCAAAAGGGGAAAACACAAAGGGAAACAACTACCAGTAAACAAAACTATAACTAAACACTAGTTAACCAAAATAGCTCACTCTACTAGTTCCACGAGAAGAAACAACACTTCGTTAACTAGTTTCCACAGAATGCAGCACGTTATCTGCCGAATGGCCCACTGGCTCCCGTGCTCTGGTCCGCTCCCAGCTTATATACCCCTACCCTGAGCAGGTGCACTCAATTTCCTGATTGCTTGAGTGCTGCAGGAGGAGGGACAAACAGTAGGCTGGGGAGAGAACACAGTTAGTTACACAAAAAACACACTACGTCCGTAACACTCCCCCCCATAAGAGCAAACGGGTAGTTTGCACCATTAGAGCAACACTACTCTAATTGTCACATCATAGGGGAAGTTGCACACTCACTTCCCCCTCTGTCACATAAGATGGCCTGTTACCTGTACATCTGGTACTGGTAACCTGCAATCCGACCACCTTACCCACGGAAGTGTTAAAGATGATTCCACGAGCCGCTGGAACACCACGTTCAAGCTGGCTAAATTGTCAGCCCAGGTGTCAGTACACCACCACATCATCAAAATACACATCACAGTTAGCAAGAACAGATAACCAGACCATAGATGCTCATGTGCTAATTCTAGCACATGCTGCCGACAACCAATTGGAACCACTAGCTGTTGAACCGGGCCCCAATCCTCAACTGAATCGTCTGATGATTCAGCTAGCCGCGAAACCCACTTGCGCATTAACACTCCGTCATCCAGACGGAATGATGGTTTCCTACTGTCCTTACAATCATTTCCCTTGACTGCGGAGAAACACTTGGATAGGAAAGAATCCCTTTTCTGAGCACTTATCAGTGCTTCGCGAGTCAATGACAATGGTGCCTCAGAAGCACTAACTAACTCTTCCACCGCTTCACGCTCCTTCAATGCGCCATCCACCAACCCGTCATCAGGTGACAACACTTCCTCAAACTTAAACACATCCGGATGATGGCTAACCAGGTCATCAGGGTCAGATTCAATAATGGGAACACTAACAACCTCAGGAGTAGGGTAGACCTTCCCTCCCGCTATGTCGTTACCCATTATGAAGTCCACACCTTCGACAGGAAAACTGGGGCGGACAGCAACTGGGAAGAAACCTGTAATCAAATCCGATTTCACATGGACGTAATGAAGAGGCGCGGGTACAAAACCCATCCCAATACCTCTTACTATAGTGCTTGTATTACAGGCAGAGGTATCACTCACGGGCAGGATACTAGAAAGAATGAATGACTGAGAGCCACCAGTGTCTCGCAACACTGTGACTGAACGTTGGTCCTCCAACTTTCCAGTGAGAGACACAGATCCGGTAAAGATGAAAGGCTTAAAGCACTCATCAGGTAGGCTTTTATCTACGGGGCGGCTACTGGTGGGCACTGTTTTAATCAAACCCATACCCTTCGTCCGCTTGAAAACTACCCCTGCTGGTTTTGGGCCTGGCACCTGCTGCTTACGCTTCAGAGCTATGCAATTGGCGATAAGGTGACCAGTCTTGTGGCAGTAGAAACACTGTCTCTCAGCCACAGGACATGACAAGGGCGCTCTGGGCTGGGGGATACGTGCATCACCAGACCTCTGCGAAAAACCACGATTGAATGACTGATCTGGTTTATTAAAAACACTCTTGTGCATGAGAGCGAACTCTTCCGCCAGCGTAGCAGCCTGCTGTAATGTAGCTACCTTCTGCTCATTCAGATAGATCACTGTACGCTCAGTCACACAGTTTTTAAACTCCTCCACCAGCATCAGCTCACGCAGTAAAGCATAGTCCTTTGCCTTACATGATGCACACCATCGGTCAAAGAGGATCTCTTTCTCCCTAGCGAAGTCAATGTAATTCTGAGTCGTCGTCTTTCTAAGACTTCGAAAACGCTGTCTGTAAGCCTCTGGTACTAGCTCATACGCCCGAAGAATAGCGCTTTTTACTTTCTCATATACTAAACTATCTTCAGTAGAGAGAGAAGTACACGCTTTCTGAGCCTTACCAGTTAACTTACACTGCAGAAGTATAGCCCACACATCCTTTGGCCAATGCAAAGCGACAGCAATGCGCTCGAATGCACTAAAGTAGGACTCAATCTCAGTCTCTCGAAAAATAGGGACCATTGAAACATTCTTTCGTACATCAAAGGCATTATCAGAACCTGACGGTGACCGTCCGCCAGAGCTAGAGGCCATCGCCGATGTCCTAGCGTCGACTTCACTCCTCTGCAACTCTAACTGACGCATCCTGATAGCCGTGTCTGCCTCCAATTTTTTTCAACTCAAACTCCTTCCTTGTCTCTGACTCTGTCTTTCTCAACTCTGACTCTATCTCCAACTTTTTCAACTCTAGTTGAAACTCTCTCTCCTCCTTTCTTTCCTGCCTCTCCTGCTGAAGACGAGCTAAACGCATCTTCAATCGGGCACCTCCCACAGAACCAGAAGTTGTCTCTATAGAGAGTGGCTCAAACCGTGGCATCGTGTACGGTTTTACCTCTTCCTCACTACCCTCTCCACCTGGAGTAAAACCACCAGGCTGTGGCTCAATCACTCCTTCCTGACTCTCACCCGGGGATACCGCTGCAGTAGCCCCGGCCACCACACCAGGAGACTCCTCCAAAACCTGTGAGGCAAGAATTCCCTTTTCTACCAGTCCTCTTAAAAGGACAGCCTTCAGATTTTCTTTTATAAGCGACCGTGAAACAGAAATACCGTAATAATTGGCAATCAAACACAAATCATCCTTCCTACAGCCATCAACCTGACTTAAAGTAGGATGTGCCACAAACTCCTCTAAGCTAAACACTGCCATTCTACCAAAAGGCAAACCACAGTGACTGCAGTCCGAAGCTAACCACGTAGTAGGATAGGCTAAGCTACAAACAAATAGTTCAACCACACCCACGTACTGAGTTAGCAACCTTAAGTCCTCCTTCACTGGTGAAGAGTGTGATAAGCGTCAATGCCAGGTGCCACACACACGCGAATACCACGCTCAGCCTTATAGAAAACTACTTCCTCAATTCCTATACCTAACACCAAAGCTATATCTATCTATCTATCTTCTGGAGCTTGCCGGGCTCGAGGCGACTTTAAAGGCTGAACTTCAGCGGCCGGAGCCCTGAAACGCCTACCTCCGTCGGGGAAACTAGTCCCCGCCCAGGATTCACTCCGAAAACAAGAAAGGTAAAACAACAAATGAGTGCCCGAAGGAAAGACTAATACAGTCCAGCTGGACACTCCCCTATCTAACTGAGGAAGCAGATTAACCGTTTAGCAAAGGCTGAACACATGGCCACCCAGACAATGATACTCACCACGCTAGCCACCAGAGCCGTCTATCAAAGCTTCTCCTTGTCGATCCCGGATGAGCCCCCACTTGTTACGACCCCAATTGATATCTAGGGGTATCTTTGGGGAGTAACAAATAATATTTTTCCGGGGGACAAGGAGGAGTCTCAGACAGAGGTAAAGGTTAACAAAAAGGTTTATTAAGGTAACGAAAAACCACTTTCCCAAAAGGGGAAAACACAAAGGGAAACAACTACCAGTAAACAAAACTATAACTAAACACTAGTTAACCAAAATAGCTCACTCTACTAGTTCCACGAGAAGAAACAACACTTCGTTAACTAGTTTCCACAGAATGCAGCACGTTATCTGCCGAATGGCCCACTGGCTCCCGTGCTCTGGTCCGCTCCCAGCTTATATACCCCTACCCTGAGCAGGTGCACTCAATTTCCTGATTGCTTGAGTGCTGCAGGAGGAGGGACAAACAGTAGGCTGGGGAGAGAACACAGTTAGTTACACAAAAAACACACTACGTCCGTAACACCCTTTATAATTAGGCTTATATAGTTATAGGAACCAACGAATAATAAAGAATAAAGCTGTTGAGAAGTCTTCTATTAAACCTTCATTACCCTTTATAATTAGGCTTATATAGTGACCGTCATAATGAGCGATGTTGGATATGAAACGCACCACACACCGTGGCCTTATCCTACAAGTGTCTGAGAAGCTTCATGAACCTTCTCGGACCCCAACAATAACCGCTCCCCAGATGGAGCTGACATTGTGACGTCACGGGGCCTCCGAAAGGGCCCGTAGACTCTCCCGTAGACTCTCTCCCTCCGCTAGAGAGACTGCGGATCTCCTGGTGTCCCACGTGTTCCGGCTCCACGGCATCCCGACGGATATCGTGTCGGATCGAGGTCCGCAGTTCACTTCTCAGGTCTGGCGGTCGTTCTGTGCGGCCCTGGGAACTACGGTCAGTCTGTCCTCCGGATACCACCCACAGACCAATGGACAGTCGGAGAGGGCAAACCAGGAGATGGAGGCTGCACTTCGCTGCGTGACCGACTCCAACCCCTCCTCCTGGAGTTCACAACTTCCCTGGGTTGAGTATGCTCATAACACTCTAGTCAATGCGTCCACCGGCCTGTCTCCATTCATGTCTTCCTTGGGCTATCAACCGCCTCTGTTCCCTGCCTTGGAGACAGAGATCACTGTCCCCTCTGTCCAGGTACACCTGCGCCGTTGCCAGCGCACCTGGAGGCGCACACGTGAGGCTTTGCTCCGTGCGTCCAACCGCTCCCAACGCCAGGCTAATAAACACCGGCTCCCGGCTCCACAGTACACCCCTGGACAAAAGGTTTGGTTGCGGTCCAAGGATCTTCCTTTGAAGGGGGTTTCTCAGAAACTCGCCCCCCGTTTCGTTGGCCCTTACGAGATTGATTCCGTCATTAACCCCTGTGCCGTTCGCCTGAAGCTCCCTTCGTCCCTTCGGATCCATCCGACCTTCCACGTCTCCCAGATCAAGCCCGTCTCCTCCAGCCCGTTGTGCCCTCCCGCCCCGGTTCCACCGCCTCCCCGGATGATTGACGACAACCCGGCTTGGACGGTGCGTCGCCTTTTGGATGTACGTCGTCGCGGTCGGGGTCATCAGTATCTGGTGGATTGGGAGGGATACGGCCCCGAGGAGCGCTCCTGGGTTCCCAGGAGTCACATTCTCGACCCCTCCCTCATCACGGACTTTCACCGCCAGCACCCTTCCCACACTGTGCGTCCGCCTGGAGGCGTCCGTAGAGGGGGGGGTACTGTTACTCCATCCTCTGCCTCCACCTAGCTGCGCCGGCTGCTACTACTCCATGTGCTTCTGTTTACATTCTGTCTTCAATCTCCCACGTGCACGTTGTCTTCCCCACCGGCCTTCTATCTACAATCAGCGCACTCTACTTCTTCCCCATTCACCAAGCAGCCGGCGCCAGTTCGTTGTTACGCTTTCTCAAGTTAGTACCTCGTTCCAGCGCTCTTGTTCAGTATTTAGCTTCTGCTCGTGTAACCCGCTTGTCCTTTTTCCCTAGTCCTCCTGATCCCTGCCCGACTTCCATCCTGCTCGTCTGTTTGCCTTCTCTGCCTTCGACCACTCGCCTGCCTGACTACCCGCTCGTCTTCGACCCCCAACCTACAGCTACCTGCCTGTCTCCAGACCCCTGCTCGTCTAACTACCGCCTGCCTTGCCCTTGCCTGTACCTTTGCTGAATAAATCCCTTTCGACCCCGCTCCATCTCTGTCTCGGTGTCTTGCGTTTGGGTTCTAGTCACGTACCTTAACAGTACGAACTGGCCAAACATGGACCCAGCAGACACCCGTTCCCACGACCGGGCCATCAGCAGTCAGGGAGTAATGCTCGGCCGTCTCGACCAGGAAATGGCGGAAATGAGGTCCAACGTCCAGACGATTTACAACGCCGTCCAGGGATTGCTGGTTTCTGCGCCAATTCCCGGTCAACCGCAGCTACCCTCCGCCCCTCCCCAGCCGATTGCTTCACGTGAGCCTTACATTCCAACCCCCGAACGCTATGGAGGAGATTTGGGTACCTGTCGGGATTTCCTTCTCCAATGTGGTCTCGTGTTCCGACTCCAGCCCCTAACCTACCCCACCGATAGCTCCCGTATCGCTTTCCTCGTTGGAGCGTTACGCGGCAGAGCCCTCTCTTGGGCTACTTCCGTAATGGAGAGAGGGGCTGAATGTTGTTCCACGTACTCAGAGTTTGTCACGGAGATGCGGAGAGTGTTCGAACATCCCGTTCGTGGTAGGGAGGCTTCAATGCGTCTTCTCTCTCTCTCCGTCAGGGTTCCCGAAGCGTCGCTGATTTCGCTGTTGATTTCCAGACGATTACTGCGGAGAGTGGGTGGAATGACGTGGCCTTAATGGGAGTATTTTTACACGCGCTTTCCGATCCCCTCAAGGATGAGTTGGCTGTTCGGGATGAGTCACCCAATTTAGACCATCTAATTTCCCTCGCAATACGACTGGACAATCGCCTGCGCGAACGACGGCGCGAACGCACGCTTCGTCCGTTTCCTGCTTCTGTCTCGTCTTCACTGGATGTTCCGGCACCACCTCCCCCTCGGCACAATCCTTTCCACCCTGGACCAACTTCACTACCCGACCCGGAACCAATGCAATTGGGACGAGCCCACCTATCCCCGACCGAAAGGCAACACCGGCTGGCAACTGGTGCTTGTCTTTATTGCGGTCTTTCGGGACACGTTATTTCCTCCTGTCCAACCTGTCCGGGAAAAGGGTTGGCTCGCCAGTAACCCGAGGGATTCTGGTGAGTCGAACGCTTGATCCCTCGGCTCCCCGTCCCATGTTGGATTCCGTCTTGCTTTGGCAGGAACATTCCCTCCCTTTGTCCGTCCTCGTAGACTCAGGTGCTGACGAGTCTTTCATTGATAGGCAGTTGGTCAGGCAATTGGGAATCAAGACAACCTCTTTGAATTCTCCCATTTTTGCCCAGTCCCTTAACGGGAAGAAACTCGCCCGGGTCGATCGAAGGACGGTACCGTTAACTCTAATTGTGTCCGGGAATCACCGTGAGTTACTCTCTCTCCACGTGATAGACTGCCCCCTCACTCCAGTGGTTTTGGGATTTCCTTGGCTGCAACGTCATAACCCCCAAATGGACTGGAAAGAAAGTAGGATTACCTCGTGGAGCTCTTTTTGTCTAGCACAGTGTTTACGTTCCGCCCAACCTCCCCGCACTCTGGAGTCCAAGTCACCACCATCTTTTTCCTCTGATCTGTCTTCTGTTCCTGAGATTTATCATGACCTGAGGGAGGTTTTTAGCAAGTCCCATGCCCTATCTCTTCCTCCTCACCGTCCGTATGACTGCGCAATCGATCTCCTCCCCGGGGCTTCCCTGCCTAGCAGTCGACTCTTCAACCTCTCCCGTCCCAAACAAGAATCCTTGGAGGAGTACATCCGGGAGTCTCTCGCTGCGGGGATAATCCGGCCGTCCTCCTCTCCTGTTGGGGCGGGGGTTTTTTTTGTTGGCAAGAAGGATGGCTCCCTCCGGCCGTGCATTGACTACCGGGGCCTGAACTCCATCACGGTAAAGAATAAGTACCCCTTGACCCTTATTAGCTCCGCGTTTGTTCCCCTCCATGGAGCCACGGTTTTTTCCAAACTGGACTTGCGCAACGCTTACCATCTGGTCCGTATCCGGGAGGGGGACGAGTGGAAGACGGCCTTCAACACTCCTGTGGGCCATTTTGAATATCTGGTTATGCCTTTCGGACTCACCAACGCCCCTGCAGTTTTTCAGGCTCTGGTCAACGATGTTCTTCGTGACATGTTGAACCACTCGGTTTTTGTGTATCTGGATGATATTCTCATCTTCTCGGGTTCGCTGGAGGAACACGTGATTCACGTTCGGCAGGTCCTCCAGCGCTTATTGGAAAACAGGCTGTTTGTCAAGGCGGAGAAATGTGAGTTCCACGTCCCGTCCACTGTTTTCCTTGGGTACATCATTGGCCAGGGGGAGTTGCGGATGGACCCTTGCAAGGTTTCTGCAGTGGCGGAGTGGCCTACACCCACCACCCGTAAGCAGCTACAGCGATTTCTTGGCTTCGCCAATTTTTATCGTCGCTTCATCAGAAGCTATAGCCAGATCGCTGCCCCCCTCACTGCCCTAACTTCACCCAAGGAACTCTTCGAGTGGTCGCCGGAGGCTGAGGCCTCGTTCCGGAACTTGAAGGAGCGATTCACCACTGCACCCATCCTCATCCAACCCGACTCTTCTCTTCAGTTCATCGTGGAGGTCGATGCTTCTGATTCCGGGGTGGGGGCGGTGCTTTCGCAGCGTTCCACCAAGGATCACAAGCTTCATCCGTGCGCCTTTTTCTCGCGCCGGTTGACCCCACCGGAGCGGAACTATGATGACGGGAACCGCGAGCTTCTTGCTGTTAAATTGGCACTCGAGGAATGGCGTCACTGGCTGGAGGGAACGGCCCAGCCATTTATCGTGTGGACAGACCACCGGAATTTAGAATATATCCAGTCAGCCAAGAGACTCAATTCCCGACAGGCCCGATGGGCTCTTTTCTTTGGACGATTTAATTTTTCGCTTACCTACCGCCCCGGCTCCCGAAACGTTAAACCAGACGCTCTGTCCCGTTTGTACTCTCCTAAGGACCCCTGCACTGAACCTGAACCCATTCTGCCGTCCACCTGCCTCATCGCTACGCTCACCCTGGAGGTCGAAGCCGCTGTCCTCCAGGCGCAGCAACAACAGCCCGATCCCGGTACCGGTCCGCCCAACCGGTTGTTCGTTCCCGACGCGGCGCGCTCCAGGGTACTCACCTGGGCTCACTCCTCCAGACTCACCTGTCATCCTGGCACTACCCGCACTCTGGACTTTGTTCGCCGACGATTCTGGTGGTCCTCCTTGGATGCTGACGTCCGTTCCTTCGTGGCGGCTTGCACGGTCTGCGCTCGCAATAAGACCTCGACCCGACCCCGTTCTGGCCTGCTCCGACCCCTGCCCATCCCCAGTCGCCCCTGGTCTCATATTGCCCTGGATTTTGTCACCGGTCTCCCCCCTTCAGAAGGCAATACCACTATCCTTACTATCATCGACCGTTTCTCCAAAGCCGCTCACTTCCTAGCACTCCCCAGGCTCCCCTCCGCTAGAGAGACTGCGGATCTCCTGGTGTCCCACGTGTTCCGGCTCCACGGCATTCCGACGGATATTGTGTCGGATCGAGGTCCGCAGTTCACCTCTCAGGTCTGGCGGTCGTTCTGTGCAGCCCTGGGTACTACGGTCAGTCTGTCCTCTGGATACCACCCACAGACCAATGGACAGTCGGAGAGGGCAAACCAGGAGATGGAGGCTGCTCTTCGCTGCGTGACCGACTCCAACCCCTCCTCCTGGAGTTCACAACTTCCCTGGGTCGAGTATGCTCATAACACTCTGGTCAATGCGTCCACCGGCCTGTCTCCATTCATGTCTTCATTGGGCTATCAACCGCCTCTGTTCCCTGCCTTGGAGACAGAGATCACTGTTCCCTCTGTCCAGGTACACCTGCGCCGCTGCCAGCGCACCTGGAGGCGCACACGTGAGGCTTTGCTCCGTGCGTCCAACCGCTCCCAACGCCAGGCTAATAAACACCGGCTCCCGGCTCCACAGTACACCCCTGGGCAAAAGGTTTGGTTGCGGTCCAAGGATCTTCCTTTGAAGGGGGTTTCTCAGAAACTCGCCCCCCGTTTCGTTGGTCGTTACGAGATTGATTCCGTCATTAACCCCTGTGCCGTTCGCCTGAAGCTCCCTTCGTCCCTTCGGATCCATCCGACCTTCCACGTCTCCCAGATCAAGCCCTTCTCCTCCAGCCCGTTGTGCCCTCCCGCCCCGGTTCCACCGCCTCCCCGGATGATTGATGACAACCCGGCTTGGACGGTGCGTCGCCTTTTGGATGTACGTCGTCGCGGTCGGGGTCATCAGTATCTGGTGGATTGGGAGGGATACGGCCCCGAGGAGCGCTCCTGGGTTCCCAGGAGTCACATTCTCGACCCCTCCCTCATCACGGACTTTCACCGCCAGCACCCTTCCCACACTGTGCGTCCGCCTGGAGGCGTCCGTAGAGGGGGGGGTACTGTTACTCCATCCTCTGCCTCCACCTAGCTGCGCCGGCTGCTACTACTCCATGTGCTTCTGTTTACATTCTGTCTTCAATCTCCCACGTGCACGTTGTCTTCCCCACCGGCCTTCTAGCTACAATCAGCGCACTCTACTTCTTCCCCATTCACCAAGCAGCCGGCGCCAGTTCGTTGTTACACTTTCTCAAGTTAGTACCTCGTTCCAGCGCTCTTGTTCAGTATTTAGCTTCTGCTCGTGTAACCCGCTTGTCCTTTTTCCCTAGTCCTCCTGATCCCTGCCCGACTTCCATCCTGCTCGTCTGTTTGCCTTCCCTGCCTTCGACCACTCGCCTGCCTGACCACCCGCTCGTCTTCGACCCCCAACCTACAGCTACCTGCCTGTCTCCAGACCCCTGCTCGTCTAACTACCGCCTGCCTTGCCCTTGCCTGTACCTTTGCTGAATAAATCCCTTTCGACCCCGCTCCATCTCTGTCTCGGTGTCTTGCGTTTGGGTTCTAGTCACGTACCTTAACAGAAGGACCTGGTAATGGCTCTATAGGCTGGACACCAACCTGTAAAACAGATGAAGTTAAGATGTTCTTCACAAGAGCGTGGCCTCCATGTGGAAGGTTCCACACTGGACACACCCCCACAGGGGCTGGAATGGTGTGAGCCTCTGTCCCATTGGGTGAAGCCCATCGGGTCACCAGACATCCAAAACCAGGAGCTTCCTGAAAGTGACCTACCAACATTGAAAGAGATTAAAGAGTTACATGAGTGGAAGGAAGAATAATGTGGCCAAATATTTAGCTTTTGTTATTTTCATGGTATTTTAGATGAGACAAAGTGATGGACGGACAGATGATCATAAAGACAGACTTGATTGCCTGATAGACACCAAGGTCTGGCCAGTACCTGCGCAGGCCCACCCAGAGGTGGCTGGTTAGTGGGAAGGGGGCGCGAGCCACCAGCTCATCAATCATCTTCTGGTCTTCTGGGCCCATGAGGCTCAGCAGGTCCCAGTGAGAGTCTCTGCAGTAGAGCAGGGCGTCTGACCAGCACAGCCGTGTCCCCACCAGTGTGATGTTCCTCCCCATCTCCTGAATGCTCATGGAGGGTGCAGCGAGCTCTGTGGTAATAATTGACAGTGTGTTGTTGAGGGAGTTTTACTTTCAGCACTGTAAGTCTAGTAGAGCTATGAAGTAGAGCCTCTATAATCCCATTCAAAATAGCCTAGCCTACTATTAACATTTACTATGTACCTATACACCGTATATACAGTCTTCTGCATTGCCAATGCCACTATCAGCATGTAGTTGTTAAACTTTCTGTCCACTAGAGGGCATTCTACCAATTTACATTTATTTAAATATTTTATTAAATATATTTAAGTAAATATTAATATTAGCAACAAAATCACGACTCACGTTGTTTTACATTTAATGTGATTGTTCGTTTCACACAACAATAAAATAATAACAAGTCATTGAGTTGAATGGGAGTGAACACATACAAAGTGATTTCCCTTTTGCAAAAGGCAACATACAATTGATTCACACCAAGGTCTAATTTGTACGGCTGTAGCCAGGGAATAAATATGCTAAACCAATCATATTTCGCTGTCTTTGTCAAAGTCACCATGGAAACTGTCCAAGTTGGAGGAGGTAACAGCCTATTAACGTTTCTCCACACAGTGTTCTTACTGCATCCATAGTGGTAAACTACAATCATAGACCTATAAATATCACTATCTGTTGTATGTATTGATCATTCATCTCGATAGCAGTCGGCGCTACAAGCGAATGTTTAATTCCACCTCAGTACGTGAATTTAGGTTGCTTTTGATAACATGAAGGTGTGCAGTAGTATCGCAACAGTTTCGTTTTCGAAACAGTTTCGACAACTCTATTTTAGTTATAGAGCAGGGAAACAACCTCAAAAACCATAGTCTCCAAAACATGGATGTGTTCAAGAATGCACACCCACTTATTATAACCCCCCCCCCCACACACACACTAATTAATTTCAGAAATCATCATTACATCAATAAATGTATCACCAATCAATGTGGGATGATTTAAAACACATTTTATAACATTTTAAGGGCAAAACAACACATTCAGACACTTGGCAGTTCTTTCTCTCAAAAAGGAACCGGCACAGTCTTATCTCAGCACACTTGAACTCAACTGATGTGAAGGGCTATGAGGTGTCTTGGACCATTCAGAAAACATCTTACTTTGATACTTCACTCTGAAATATCACAATACAGAACAGTCATGGAGATCAGTGGTGCTCAACCTTTGACTTTAGGTGGACCACAAAATTATCATCAAGACCTTTCACGGACCACCTCAGATGCAAACGGTAGAAAATAGATAAATACAAATGCAGTGGCTGACCAAAGAGTGTCAGCAAACCCTTTATACACAAGTATTACTGCAAGAAGGCCATGGCCAGTGGGAATCAGTGGAAAGAAGAAGTCAGCAACACTGCTTATAATCCCTTTGTGTTTAATCACCAAACACAAATCAACACAAAACATCAATGGAAAACCTTACAATGCAAAAAGTGCACAAAGTGACTCCTTTTTTTAAATAATAACAAACAATTTACTTTATTGACTGATTAAATGTATTTTAAATGATCAATATAAATTTTTCTATTTGTCTATTTAAAAAATAAAACCCACGTACCACCTACAGTACCCTCATGTACCACCAGTGGTACGCATTCTATAGGGTGAAAACACTATATGCAGATTGTCCTTTGGTGGATGCTTTTACCCAAATTATCTTAAAATACTGTCGGTGCAAATATTATAATAGGTAGCCCTGAGTGGGAATCAAACCCCTAACCCTGGCAGTGTTAATGCTATGCTCTACCTGTTGAGCTATAAGGAACAGCAGCATTTGACTTTTGATGATTGATGGTTGACCAATAGTGGTACTGGTAAACCCATTCCCCTTTGATGATCATGTAATGATGGACGGGGTTCCTACCTCCGTACACTTTGACCTCACACAACTGCACGATGCCCGCTTGACCAGAGGACTTGTAGAAGTTGATAAACCTTCCTTCCATTCCCCAACACTTGACAGTCTGAGTCAAGCAGCCTGGGTCATCGTTGATGATGGCACACCTGAGGAAAAGAGACAGAGAGAGAAGATACAGTAGTCTGGTGAAGGTATCAGAGACCAGATTCCAGTAGCTGGTGTGTGTCCAGGTGTACTTGAGCAGAGCACTGGTTGTGTTCCTTTATTTTATGGGAGTATAATATTCTATGCTATTTAGTAATTAACACTTTTATCCAAAGACACTTAAAAGCAGGTTGAGGTCATCAGGGATCAAACCCAGAACGTTTTGGCTGGGAGTCGAATAGTATTGAGAGGAAGTAGGGTAGGTGACACCAGTAATTCACCTTGGATTGTCGTTGCCGTTGTTTGCCAGAGAATTCCCGATGAGTATTTCCACGCCATTGAGCCTATCCCTAAAGGCATTCCTATTAGTGACCTGGATCTCTGCCACCCTGTACACACCAGGCAGCTCCAGCCTCCACCATGGTTTGGCCTGTGACTGGGTACGGGTGCAGCTGTTGTGCTCCCACTGAGGGTCGCTGTTCCCATCGATGGCGCGTTCAGCCACCGAGCCATAGTCAGTTGAAGACTGAATAGCCGTGCCGCTCAACGCCAGGTTGATGCGGGATGCAGCTTAATGGAGAGAGAAACCACAGAATAGTTTGTCAAGTTGCATTCCACTGTTCAAAACACATTGAAATACTTATAATAATAATTATAACTTGTCATCGGCCCCTAAATTGGGCACATAGAAATACCTGAAAATCCAGGTGACTTCCACAGGAGGACCACAGCACCTGGTGATGAGAAAATACTTAAGTCATTTACTTAATGAAATAATATTTTAGCTAATATCAGCCAATATTAACAAGCATATATCCTGTAACTATTCTATCAATGAAATATTCAAACTATTCCTGGTGGGAATCTTACACACGCCCATTATCACAATAGATCAACTGTCAAAAGTTATAACACATACACTTTTATTAATTCAATATAATGAAGTGGGTAATGATACATACTGTAGTGTTGTGTGGAATACCTACCAATGAAACTGCAGATGAGACGACTGGACCCCATGGTTCTGGGGAAACAACATGCCCAGACAATAGATAATACTAGCTACTAGGTATACAGTCATACATACATATTAAATTATTATATTATATTATTCTATAAAACATTCCATTGAAAGTGGAAACAAATAGATCCTTTGTGATGAAGCCATAAGTAATTGTCATATTACACTAATCTTAGGAGTCCAAAAATGAGGAGTCTACCATTACAAAGCAATAAAGAAACATAGGAAAATAGTTTGTCTCTCTGACTTGAAGACGGTACTCACCGGCAGAGTCTGTAGGTCCTTCTGTATGAATGAAGCGTCTGAATCTAGGACCAGCACAAGATTAACTTGAAAAGACTTAAGTATTCCAAAGGCTCTTCTTTGCAAACATTAGGGTTCTTACAAGGCATTGACAAGTCTCACAGAAAGTGTGAGACACAAAGTGTGAGGCAGACGCGTCCGGGGCTCAGACACTAAAATGAGCAATGCCACGGTCTGGTCTCCAGTATACTTAGTGCCATACCTAATAGTCTATTCAAATAATATTAGCAAATAGCCACTGTCCTTCAATGAAGGAAGTGCAGGCGGGGCTCCAAAACAGCCTCATGATTATCGTTAACTGATTTAATAAAATGTAAGATTAAGCACAACTCCAAAAGGTACCATATGGTGAAGTGTCAGACATAACAATGGCTTCGCCCTGTCCATGTGAAACTCAATTTAAGGGTATATAACACATAGATGTCCCTTCATCCTTTGTGCAACGTGTTGACGTGTCTCACACAAAGTGTGAGGCATTTCATTTGGCTAATGGCTCGCTGCATACGCGTCAAAGAGGTTAGACAGTAAAATGAGCAATGCCACGGTCCGGTCGTCAGTATACTTGGTGCCATACCTAATAGTCTATTTAAATAATGTTTGCAAATATCCATTGTCTTTCACATGCCCCTGTTCAAGCCGGTGCAAAGTGATCTGTAGAGACAGACGTCAGGGCAAGGTACGTAGCAGTGGGACCATAATCATTTTAAAGTAAGATACACATCTGATATCTGAACATATAAACCAAAACCGACGTTTGAAAAATAAATGTTTTACATAGAATTACACATAATTGGACAATTTAAATTCTAAATTCTAAAATGGTACTTATTAACAATCTATGATGAATACATGGAGAAAATAATACCACCATGTATTTCTTTCCCATTTAATATCTTCGCATGTCAAATTGCAGAGGAAGGTACAGAGGCAGACAGAGAAAGACAAGGCTATAGCTAGTAATTAAAACAACTCTTTGACATCTCAACCAATCAAAGGGAAGTCTGTTAATTACATGTGAAGCATGATAATAGTGCCAGCAGTGGCAAACCACTACCCTACACAATGTGTTTTAGTGGTACCATTAAAGGGATAAGCCCTGATGATACCATGTGTATAAGTACAAGCATTTCTAGGAGCCTAGGTTTATCAAAGACTTTCAAAGTGAGCTACTCACACTTTGGCTTTCTAAATTACGTTTAAAAAATTGATTATTTTAGCTGGTTGGATGGTTAGAATTAACCATCATCATCATTGAATTATCTTAATACGACGAGACCCATGTTATATATTTTGTACATCTGTAAGAATATCTGAAATTATACATTCTACATTCTATTAAAAGTGAAAACAAATAGATAGTTTGAGATAGAGCCATAAGTAATACACAAATTACATTCATCTTAGGTGTCCAAAAATGAGAAGTCTACCATTACAGAGTGATACAATAAAATCTTAAAATAGTTTGTCTCTCTGACTTGAAGATGGTACTCACCGGCAGAGTCAGTAGGTCCTTCTGCTACGAATGAGGCGTCTGCATCTAGGATCAGCACCTTATACACTTGTATTTGCATTAATTCATGCAAAGGCTCTTGTATGCAAATACTAATCCTCAAGCCCTCACTGTGAGAGTGACTATAGGGTTATCGGCAGGAAAGGAAAGGTGAGAGATATGAGGTGAATTTAACAAAAACATTGCTCTCTTTATTACAACAAACGCCTTTAAGTTTGAGATACAGGGGAAAACCGGTAAGCAAGGCTAGATGAGTGTTTAATTAATTTAATGCAGAAATGTTACATATTATACATTTAACCATGTCTAACCTAATACCTATACTTAACCATCTAACCAGCTACAATAAGTAATTTATCAACCTTAATTGAGAAAGCCGACTTGATAGTCTTTAAAGGTAAAAATAGACAAAGACCTAGGGTCCATGAAATGCTTGTACTTATACACATGGCATCAACAGGTTGTATCCCTTTAATGGTACCACTAAAACACATTGTCTAGGGTGGTTTGCCACTGCTGGCACTATTATCATGCTGACAATATAATAAACAGACTTCCCTTTGATTGGTTGAGATGTCAATGAGTTGTTTTCATTACTAGCTGGGGCCTTGTCTTTCTCTCTCTGCCTCTGTACCTTCCTCTGCAATTTGATATGCAAAGATATTCAATGGGAGAGAAATACATGGTTGTATTTCGTCCTCCATGTATTCATTATAAATTGGTAATAAGTACACATTTTTTATTTAGAATTAGAATTGTCCAATTTAATGTAGTTCTAATTAAAACATTAATTTTTTTAACTTTAGTTATGGTTAACATATTCAGGCTGATTACACTTGTCCTCATAAGTAAAATAGATATCATATGTGTATCTTACTTAAAAATGATTATGGCCCACTCCTACGTACCTTGCCCTGACGTCAGTCTCTACATATCACTTTGCATCGGCTCACACTGGCTCTAGGCAGGAAGTACAACCAAATGACAGGATAAAGTATGCTGATAAAATGGAAACATCACTAGCAGCTGCACCCATTGATCAGGGACATTGGAAGGACGTTGGCTATTTGCAAACATTATTTGTTTAGGCCTTCACTGACTACCGGGCCGGGACATTGCTAGTTTTACTGTGTGACCTCACCGGACGCCGCCAATGCAGAGAGCCATCGCAAGCTGCAAATGACTTTGTGTGAGACACGTCAACGCGTTGCCTGAAGGATCATGGGAAATCTCCTATGATTTGTGTTATATTGTTGTGTGATGAAGGGGAAACAGACACGCAAGTGTCTCCACTCTGTTTTCTTGTTGTACCCTTAAATTGAGTTTCACATGGACAGAATGAACCCCTTATTATTACGCCTCACAAATTTTATGTTTTAATGCAAAAACTTTACATATTATACCTGTAAGTAAAAACAATACAAAATAATTCAAAATGTTTATTCTTTTTCAGATTCATGTGTTTCTCTTAGTGTATTTGAGAGCCCGGAGCAGTCTACAATCTAAATGGTGTCATAAAGAGACAGGCACAGTCAACCAGGGGAGATATTCTCATAGATCTACAAAGTATGTTACATAAGGGTAGTCGTTTTTACATAATTTAATGTTGAAATGTTAGATATTATACCTTTAACCATGTCTAACCCAAGACCTAGACTTAACCATTTAACCAGCTAAAATAAGTAATTTATCTAACTTAATTTAGAAAGCCGACTTGATAGTCTTAAAGGTAAAACACACACAAAAACCTAGGGTCATAGAAATGCTTGTACTTATACACATGGCATCATCAGGTCGTATCCCTTTAATGGTAGCACTAAAACACATTGTCTAGGGTCATGGTTTGCCACTGCTGGCACTATTATCATGCTGACAATATAATAAACAGACTTCCCTTTGATTGATTGAGATGTCAATGAGTTGTTTTCATTACTAGCTGGGGCCTTGTCTTTCTCTCTCTGCCTCTGTACCTTCCTCTGCAATTTGATATGCAAAGATATTCAATGGGAGAGAAATACATGGTTGTATTTCGTCCTCCATGTATTCATTATAAATTGGTAATAAGTACACATTTTTTTTTTATTAGAATTGTCCAATTTAATCTAGTTCTAATTAAAACATTAATTTTTTTAACTTTAGTTATGGTTAACATATTCAGGCTGATTACACTTGTCCTCCTGAGTAAAATAGATATCAGATGTGTATCTTACTTAAACATGATTATGGCCCCACTGCTACGTACCTTGCCCTGACGTCAGTCTCTACATATCACTTTGCATCGGCTCACACTGGCTCTAGGTAGGAAGTACAACCAAATGACAGGATAAAGTATGCAGATAGAAAAAATGGAAACATCACTAGCAGCTGCACCCATTGATCAGAGACATTCGAAGGACGTTGGCTATTTGCAAACATTATTTGTTTAATCCTTCACTGACTACCGGGCCGGGACTTTGCTAGTTTTACTGTGACCTCACCGGACGCCGCCAATGCAGAGAACCATCGTAAGTTGCAAATGACTTTGTGTGAGACACGTCAACGCGTTGCCTGAAGGATCATGGGAAATCTCTCTGTGTGTTCTATTGTTGTGTGATGAAGGGGAAACAGACACGCAAGTGTCTCCACTCTGTTTTCTTGTTGTTTCTTTAAATTGAGTTTCACATGGACAGAGTGAACCCCTTGTTATGACGCATCGCAATTTTAATGTTTTAATGTAGAAATGTTACATATTATACCTGTAAGTGAAAACAATACAAAATAATTCAAAATGTTTATTCTTTTTCAGATTCATGTGTTTCTCTTAGTGTATTTGGGAGCCGGGAGCGGTCTACAATCTAAATGGTGTCATAAAGAGACAGGCACTGTCAACCAGAGGAGATATTCTCATAGATCTACAAAGTATGTTACATAGGTCTAGTTGTTTTTACATAATTTAATGTTGAAATGTTAGATATTATACTTTTAACCTTGTCTAACCCAATACCTACACCTAACCATTTAACCAGCTAAAATAAGTAATTTATCAAACTTCATTTAGAAAGCCGACTTGATAGTCTTAAATGTAAAACACACACAAAAACCTAGGGTCTGTGAAATGCTTGTACTTATACACATGGTATCGTCAGGTCATATCCCGTTAATGGTACCACTAATACACATTATCTAGGGTCGTGGTTTGCCACTGCTGGCACTATTATCATGCTGACAATATAATAAACAGACACCTTTA
>JACYXH010000133.1:0-32500 GCA_026745465.1 Lota lota | reverse complement strand
ACACCACCCCAACACCACCCCAACACTACCCCAACGTAACACCACCCCAAAACCAACACCACCCCAAAACCACCCCAACCCCAACCCCAACACCACCCCAACACCAACACCACCCCAACACCACACCACCCCAACGCCAACACCACCCTAACACCAACACCACCTCAACTCCACACCAACACCACCCTAACACCAACAGACCCCAAAGCCCAACACCACCCCAACACCACCCCAACACCAACACCACCCCAACACCAACACCTCCCCAACACCACCATACCACCACCCCAACACCAACACCACCCTAACACCAACACCACCCCAACACTACCCCAACGTAACACCACCCCAACACCAACACCACCCCAACACCACCCCAACTCAACCCCAACACCACCCCAACACCAACACCAACACCACCTTAACACCAACACACCCCAAACCCCAACCAAACACAAACACCAACACCACCCCAACACCAACCCAACACCAACACCACCCCAACACCAACACCACCCCAACACCAACCCAACACCAACACCACCCCAACACCAACACAACCCCTATACCACACCAACACCACCCCAACACAAACACCAACACCACCCCAACACAAACACCAACACCACCCCATAACCAACACCACCCCTACACCACACCACACAAACACATACATCACCATAACACCACCCCAACCCCATCACCATCCCAACATAAACACCACCCCAACACCAACACCACCCCAACACTACCCCAACACCTTAACACCCCAACACTAACACCACCCAACACCACCCCAACATCAACACCACTTCAACACCACCCACACCCTAACACCAACACCACCCCAACAGCACCCTAACTCCACCAAAACACCACCCCAACACCAAAACCACTTCAACACCACCCTCACCCCAACACCAACACCACCCCCACACCACCCCAACACCACCCCATCCCAAACAGCACCCTAACACCACCCCAACACCAACACCACCCTAACACCAACACCACCTCAACTCCACCCCAACACCACCCTAACACCAACAGACCCCAAACCCCAACACCACCCCAACACCAACACCAACACCACCCCAACACCAACACCACCTCAACACCACCCTAACGCCAACACCACCCCAACACTACTCCAACGTAACACCACCCCAACACCAACACCACCCCAACTCAACCCCAACACCACCCCAACACCAACACCAACACCACCTTAACACCAACACACCCCAAACCCCAAACCCCAACCAAACACAAACACCGACACCACCCCAACAACAACCCAACACCAACAACACCCCAACACCACCCCTACACCACACCAACACCAACACCACCCCAACACAAACACCAACACCAACCCAACACCAACACCACCCCTACACCACACCACACAAACACATACATCACCCCAACACCACCCAAACTCCATCACCATCCCAACATAAACACCACCCCAACACCAACATTACCCCAAAACTACCCCAACACCTCACCACCCCAACACTAACACCACCCCAACACCACCCCAACATCAACACCAATTCAACACCACCCACACCCTAACACCAACACCACCCCATCAGCACCCTAACTCCACCAAAACACCACCCCAACACCAAAACCACTTCAACACCACCCTCACCCCAACACCAACACCACCCCCACACCACCCCAACACCTTCCCATCCCAAACAGCACCCTAACACCACCCCAACACCAACACCACCTTAACCCCACCCCAAAACCATACCAACACCAAACCAGCACAGTGCACACACGAGCAGCAGAGCTATGAGAGCAGCAGCCAGCGGATTCAGTCAGAGTAGGACGTTTGGTGTTTGTGTGTGTGTATGTGTGTGTGCTTGTGGGTGTGTGTGTGTGTGTTGCATCAATATAGACATGATTATTAAGCTGCATTTGTGACCCACATAAACATAATATTATGAAACGCAAAAATGTGAATTGATTTTCAAACGTAGGTTAACCCACCCCTAGGTATTTTATTTAGTTACAAATCCAACTAGATTTTATTACGTGTGTGTGTGTGTGTGTGTGTGTGTGTGTGTGTGTGTGTGAGTGTGTGTGTGTGTGTGTGTGTGTGTGTGTCTGTGTACTACGTGGTAGGGGCAAGGAGTGAACTGGGATTGGGCCTAAGTCTCTTGACCTCAGGGTTCAGAGGATAGCCTAGCATCATAGAGCCAGAGTCTAGGGTCATGGGGTCAAGGTCCCTCTGTCATGGGGGAGGTTGTTAGAGTCATCCAACATTAGCTCACATCCAACAGTTCACCTCCCTGCTCAAGCTTTGACACACTCTGTGTTTTAAGATGCCTCGACCAAATGCAAATATATAAATGTATTGACACACACACACACACACACGCACACACACACACACACGCACACACACACACGTTCCCTAGTTTCTGCCCCAGTTTGTTGGTTCCTTGTTTGTTGTAGGTTTGTTTATGTCTGCCTGGGGGGGGGGGGGGGGGGGGGGCTGTAACCTCACTACATGTTTTTCCTGTGTCGTTAGTGTAATGTCTGTGTTAATTAGTAATTCTGGTCACCTGTGTTCCATGTATTGGAAGTTCTCTAGCTGCTGGCCCAGTTTGTCGGTTCCTTGTTTGTTGTAGGTTTGTTTCTGTCTGTGTACATGAAGTAAAGCTTCCTTTTGCACCCACCCCTCTGAGTCTGATGTCTGCATTTGGGTTCACCTCCCTGCACAAGCCGTGACACACTCACTGTTTTAAGATGCCTCGACCAAATGCAAATATATGTCCATATATTAACCTCCCTCCCCTCTCGCTATCGCTCGCTTCGTCTCCCTTCCTCCTCCATCAGAGTATTTTGTATTTGTAAATTCCCCAACATGTTTGCCTACAGGGATTTACATAATCAGTATTGGTAATGAATAAAAAAACATTCTAACCATAAGAGTCTTGAGACTTGACTTGGACCTGTGCACAAACAGCAACCTTTCAGTCAGAACGAGGACAAACCATTGTAATATTAATTTCAATACACCCTCGTCATATCATAAATATTTGTTTGTTCAATGGATGCAGTGTGTTTGTTTTGTTATCAGTAGCCTACATTTATTGTACCAAAATCATCATATGCACTAACTTTTACCATATTCACATTAAATGCATTTTTAATTGACATTCTGTTACTGATTTTATCCAATGAAGATTGTCAGTGATCTTCAAATCATCATACACACACATCACTGGACACACATACACCCACACATACACACATCAACACCAAGAAACCATGCAAAAATGTAATGCTGTCATTATTCAACTGTCTGAACTGTAATTTACCCACGTAAAACACACACGCACACACACACACACACACACACACACACATGTATTTAAATTCCCTAGTTTCTGCCCCAGTCTGCCTGGGGGGGTTCTGCATGTCTGCACCTGGGTTCACCTCCCTGCACAAGCCATGACACACTCAGTGTTTTAAGATGCATCGACCAAATGCAAATATACACCTCTCTCTCTCTCTCTCTCTCTCTCTCTCTCTCTCTCTCTCTCTCTCTCTCTCTCTCTCTCTCTCTCTCTCTCTCTCTCTCTCTCTCTCTCTCTCTCTCTCTCTCTCTCTCTCTCTCTCTCTCCCTCCCTCCTTCGTATTTTTAAATCAAAATTGATCAAATTGATAATCTCACATGTAGTGGAGGTCCCCTTAACTATGGAAAAGACCACAGGGCTCTAGCTTTATGCAAAGTCATTCTAGGGCCTTCCATAGGAGCCTGTTGTGTAGGCCTCTGACGCGGCCATTTAAATACCTTCCGGTTGGGCTAGAAGCACAACATTAATAACCTTACATGTTGTCGAGGTCCTCTTTCATATACAAAAGACCCCGGGGCCCTAGCTTACTGCCAAGTGTCGGTGACCTATAAGTCACCCACAATTTTCAACACAAATAGTACATATCCAACTACTATCCGTACTACTATCCGTACTAACCCTAACCCTAACCCCAATACCACCCAACACCACCAACACCATCCCTAAACAAACACCACCCGGACACCACTCTAACACCAACACCACCCTAACACCACCCCAACACCACCCCAATTCCACCCAACACCAACGCCACCCCAACACCAACACCACCCCAACACAACACCACTTCAACACCACCCCCACCCCAACACCAACACCACCCCAAAACCAACACAACCCCAAAACCACCCCAACCCCAACCCCAACCCCACCACACCCCAACACCACCCCAACCCCAACACCAACCCAACTCCACCCCAACTCCACCCCAACCCATACACCACCCCAACACCACACCACCCCAACACCGACACCACCCCAACACCAACACCACGCCAAAACCAACACCACCCCAAAACCACCCCAACCCCAACCCCACCCCACCCCAACACCACCCCAACCCCAACACCAACCCAACTCCACCCCAACTCCACCTTAACCCCAACCCCAACACCACCCCAACACCACACCACCCCAACACCAACACCACCCCAACACTACCCCAACGTAACACCACCCCAACACCAACACCACCCCAACTCCACCCCAACACCACCCCAACACCAACACCACCTTAACACCAACACACCCCAAACCCCAACCAAACACAAACACCAACACCACCCCAACACCACCCCAACACCAACCAAACACCAACACCACCCCATCACAAACACCAACACCACCCCAACACCAACACCACCCCTACACCACACCACACAAACACATACATCACCCCAACACCACCCCAACCCCATCCCAACATAAACACCACCCCAACACCAACACTACCCCAAAAGTACCCCAACACCTCACCACTCCAACACTAACACCACCCCAACATCAACACCACTTCAACACCACCCACACCCTAACACCAACACCACCCCAACAGCACCCTAACTCCACCAAAACACCACCCCAACACCAAAACCACTTCAACACCACGCTACCCCAACACCAACACCACCCCCATACCACCCCAACACCACCCCATCCCAAACAGCACCCTAACACCTCCCCAACACCAACACCACCTTAACCCCACCCCAAAACCATACCAACACCAAACCAGCACAGTGCACACACGAGCAGCAGAGCTATGAGAGCAGCAGACAGCGGATTCAGTCAGAGTAGGAAGTTTGGTGTGTGTGTGTGTGTGTATGTGTGTGTGCTTGTGGGTGTGTTTGTGTTGCATCTATATAGACATGATTATTAAGCTGCATTTGCGACCCACATAAACATAATATTATGAAACGCAAAAATGTGAATTTATTTTCAAACGTAGGTTAACCCACCCCTAGGTGTTTTATTTAGTTACAAATCCAACTAGATTTTATTATGTGTGTGTGTCTGTGTGTGTGTGTATGTGTATGTGTGTGTGTGTGTGTGTGTGTGTGTGTGTACTACGTGGTAGGGGCAAGGAGGGAACTGGGATTGGGCCTAAGTCTCTTGACCTCAGGGTTCAGAGGATAGCCTAGCATCATAGAGCCAGAGTCTAGGGTCATGGGGTCAAGGTCCCTCTGTCATGGGGGAGGTTGTTAGAGTCATCCAACATTAGCTCACATCCAACAGTTCACCTCCCTGCTCAAGCTTTGACACACTCTGTGTTTTAAGATGCCTCGACCAAATGCAAATATATAAATATATTGACACACACACACACATGCACACACACACACACACGCACGCACACACACACGCACACACACACACACACGCACACAGACACGCACACACACACACGTTCCCTAGTTTCTGTCCCAGTTTGTTGGTTTCTTGTTTGTTGTAGGTTTGTTTATGTCTGCCTGGGGGGGGGGGGGGGGGGGGGTGCTGTAACCTCACTACATGTATTTCCTGTGTCATTAGTGTAATGTTTGTCTGTGTTAATTAGTAATTCTGGTCACCTGTGTTCCATGTATTGGAAGTTCTCTAGCTGCTGGCTCAGTTTGTCGGTTCCTTGTTTGTTGTAGGTTTGTCTCTGTCTGTGTACATGAAGTAAAGATTCCATTTGCACCCACGCCTCTGAGTCTGATGTCTGCATTTGGGTTCACCTCCCTGCACAAGCCATGACACACTCAGTGTTTTAAGATGCCTCCACCAAATGCAAATATATATCCATATATTAACCTCCCTCCCCTCTCGCTATCACTCGCTTCGTCTCCCTTCCTCCTCTATCAGAGACCTTCGTATTTGTAGTTTCCCAACATGTTTGCCTACAGGGATTTACATAATCAGTATCAGTCCTGAATAAAAAAAACATTCTAACCATAAGAGTCTTGAGACTTGACTTGGACTTGCAAACAGCAACCTTTCATTCAGAACAAGGACAAACCATTGTAATATTAACTTCATTACGCACACATCATATCATAAATATTTGTTGTTTGTTCAAATGGATGCAGTGAGTTTGTTCTGTTATCAGTAGCCTACATTTATTGTACCAAAATCATCATATGCACTAACTTTTACCATATTCACATTAAATGCATTTTTAATTGACATTCTGTTACTGATTTTATCCATTGAAGATTGTCAGTGATCTTCAAATCATCACACACACACGTCACTGGACACACATACACCCACACATACACACATCAACACCAAGAAACCATGCAACAATGTAATGCTGTCAATATTCAAATGTCTGAGCTGTAATTTACCCACGTTAAACACACACACACACACACACACACACACACACACACACACACACACACACACACACACACACACACACACAACATGTATTTAAGTTCTCTAGTTTCTGCCTGGGGCACTATATAAATATTTCTCTCTCTCTCTCTCTCTCTCTCTCTCTCTCTCTCTCCCTCCTTCCTTCCTATTTGTATATTCACAGACTGTTTACCTACAGGGATTTAAATAACCCTGCAGTTTTTATTATCCAACCCTCTGCTTGTTTAAGCATCTGATTTTGTAAGGTCATAAACATTGACCCTAAGTGCTTGGCTTTGTTACTTTAATATTAAATACTCATGAATATTAATATTACTTAAGAACATTTTGTTCTGTTCTGGAGACATGGGTTCAACTCCCCAAAACCAGCACCACCCAAAACCCAGCACCCACCCCCACCCAAACACCACCTCAACTCCACCCCAACACCACCTCAACTCCACCCCAACACCAAATCCACACCAACACGAAATCCTCCCCAACACTATCACCACACCACCCAAACACCATCACCACATAAACACTACCCCAACACCATCACCACCCCAACACTACCCCAACACCATCACCACTTCAACACCACCCCGACACATACACCACCCAAACACCACCCAATACCAACCCTACCCCAACTCCACCCCAACACCAAAACCACCCCAAAACCACAACACCCCAACACCAACACCACCCTAACATCGACACCCCAACACCACCCTAACATCAACATCATCCCGACACCAATTCCTCCCCAACACCACATTAACACAACCCCAACCCCAACACCACCCCAACCCAACCATATTACCACCTCAACACCACCTCGACACCACCCTGACACCACCCCACACCATCCCAACACCACCCCAACACTAACACCACCCCAACACTAACACCAGCCCAACACCACCCCAACACAAACAACACTTCCACTTCCACACCTCAACACCACCCTAATTCCACCCCAACACTACCCCAACACCGACACCACTTCAACACCACCCTCACCCCAGGACCAATACCACCCTAACACCAACACCACCCCAACATCACCCCAACACCACCCCAACACCACCCAACACCAACACCACCCCAATACCAACACCATCCCAAAACAAACACCACCCGGACACCACTCCAACACCACCCTAACACCACCCTAACCCAACACCATACCGCCCCAACACCACCCCAATACCTCCCAACACCAACACCAACACCGCCCCAACACAACACCACCCCAACACCAACACCAACCCAACTCCAACATCACCCTAACACCACCCCAACACCAACACCACCCCGACACCATCCCAACACCACCCCAAAATCACCCCAACACCACACAACCCAAACACCACCCCAAAATCACCCCAACACCACACCACCCAAACACCACCCTAACTCCACCCCAACACCACCCTAACACCAACACCACACCATCCCAACACCACCCCAACACAAACACCACTTCCACACCCCAACACCAACACCACCCTAACTCCACCCCAACACCAACACCACTTCAACACCACCCTCACCCCAAGACCAAGACCACGCTTACACCAACACCACCCCAACATCACCACAACACCAACCCTACCCCAACACCACCCCAACACCACCCAACACCAACACCACCCCAATACCAACACCATCCCAAAAGCAACACCACCCGGACACCACTCCAACACCACCCTAACACCACCCTAACCCAACACCATACCGCCCCAACACCACCCCAATTCCTCCCAACACCAACACCGCCCCAACACAACACCACCCCAAAACCAACACCACCCAACCCCAACATCACCCTAACACCACCCCAACACCACCCAACACCAACACCACCCGACACCATCCCAACACCTACAGCACATTAAAACCACCCCAACACCAACAAAATCCCAACACCACCCCAAAATCACCCCAACACCACACCACCCAAACACCACACCAACACGACCCAACAATAACACCACCCTAACATCACCCCAACACCAACACCACCCTAACACCAACACCACCCCAACACCACCCAAAAACCATCACCATCCAACACCACCTCAACATCACCCCAACACCAACACCACCCCGACACCAACACCACCCTTACACCACCCCAACACCAACACCAACCCAACACCACCCAACACCAACACCATCCCAACACCAACACCACCCCAACACCATCCTTACACAACACCGCCCCAACACCAACACCACCCAACACCTCTCTAACACCAACACCATCCCAACACCAACACCACCCCAACATAAACACCACCCCAACACCACCCAAACACAAACACCACCCCAACACCATCCTTACACAACACCACCCCAACACCAATACCGCCCCAACCCCTCTCTAACACCTACACCAACACTACCCAAACACCACCCAACACCTCCCCAACGCCAACACCACCTCAGCACCAACAAAAACACCCGAACACTAACACCACCTCATCACCACCCCAACATCACCCCAAAACCACCCCAACCCCAACACCAACCGGACACACCCAACACCAACACCACCCAACACCAACACCACCTCAACACCAACACCACTCCAAAACCAACACCACCACCACCCCAACACCAAAACCCCCCAAACACCACCCAACACCAACATAAACATCAACCCAACACCACCCCAAAATAACCCCAACACCACACCACCCAAACACCAACACTACACCAACACCACCCAACACTAACACCACCCTAACACCACCCCAACACCAACACCACCCTAACACCACCCCAACACCAGCCCAACACACCCCAAACACCATCACCGCACAACACCACCTCAACACCAACCCAACACCACCCAACACCAACACCACCCCAAAACCAACACCACCCCAACACCAACACAACCCCAACACCAACTCCTCCCCAACACCACCCCAACCACAACAACACACCAACACCACCCCAACTCCACCCCTACCCTAACACAACCGTAACACCAACACCACCCCAACACCAGCCAAACACCAACTCCAACACCACCCCAACACAACCCCAACACTAACACAACTCCAACACCACACCAAAACCAAACCTCCCCAACACCAACACCACCCCAACACCTCTCTAATACCAACACCATCCCGACACAACACCACCTTAACACCAACACCACCCCAAAATCACTCTAACACCAGCACCATCCCAACACCACCCCAACACCAACACCACCCCAACTCCAAAACCACCCCAACACCACCACAAACCACAACAACCCAACAACAACACCACCCAAACACCACCCTAACAGCAACACCATCCGAACACCATCCCAACCATATCACCACCCTAACAATAACACCACACCAACTCCACCCCACCTCCACCCCTACCCCAACACCACCCCAAAACCACCCCAACACCAACACCACCCCAAAACCACACAACCCCAACACCAACACCACACTACATACCCCAACACCTAAACCACCCCAACACCACCCCAAAACCACATTACCCCAACACCACCCCAACACCAACCCAACACCCTCACCACCCCAACACCACCCCAACACCACACCACCCCAACAGCAAGACCACCCAAACACCACCCAACAACAACACCACCCCAACACCAGCAACACCCCGACTCCACCCCAACTCCACTCCAACACCAACACCACCCCAACACCATCCCTACCACCACCCCAACACCAACTCCGCCCCAACATCAACACCACTCAAGCACCACCCAACACCAACATCACCCCAACACCAACACCAACCCAAAACAAGCACCACCCCAACATCACACAATCCCAACACCACCCAAACACCACCCTGAGACCACCCCAACACCACAAAAGAAGAAGAGAGAACAGATGTGTTTATTGCCGCTACGCTCGCTGCAGGAACGCGCCCTGGCGTGCACGCGCACAGTGCACACACGAGCAGCAGAGCTATGAGAGCAGCAGACAGCGGATTCAGTCAGAGTAGGAAGTAGAGGAAGCAGCGCTCCGGGTTTGGTGTGTGTGTGTGTGTGTGTGTGTGTGTGTGTGTGCTTGTGGGTGTGTGTGTGTGTGTGTGTGTACTACATGGTAGGGGCAAGGAGGGAACTGGGATTGGGCCTAAGTCTCTTGACCTCAGGGTTCAGAGGATAGCCTAGCATCATAGAGCCAGAGTCTAGGGTCATGGGGTCAAGGTCCCTCTGTCATGGGGGAGGTTGTTAGAGTCATCCAACATTAGCTCACATCCAACAGTTCACCTCCCTGCTCAAGCTTTGACACACTCTGTGTTTTAAGATGCCTCGACCAAATGCAAATATATAAATATATTGACACACACACACACACACACACATACACACACTCCAGTTTCTAGTGTGTGTGTGGTGAAACCCCAGTTTCACCTAGTTTCTGCCCCAGTTTGTTGGTTTCTTGTTTGTTGTAGGTTTGTTTATGTCTGCCTGGGGGGGGGGGGGGGGGGGGGGGGGGTGCTGTAACCTCACTACATGTATTTCCTGTGTCGTTAGTGTAATGTTTGTCTGTGTTAATTAGTAATTCTGGTCACCTGTGTTCCATGTATTGGAAGTTCTCTAGCTGCTAGCCCAGTTTGTCGGTTCCTTGTTTGTTGGAGGTTTCTGTCTGTGTACATGAAGTAAAGCTTCCTTTTACACCCACCCCTCTGAGTCTGATGTCTGCATTTGGGTTCACCTCCCTGCACAAGCCGTGACACACTCAGTGTTTTAAGATGCCTTGACCAAAAGCAAATATATTAATATATTTACCTTTCTCTCATCATCCCCCTCTCGCTCTCTCGCTCTCTCTCTCTCTCTCTCTCTGTTCCTCCTCTATCCTTGGTATTTGTGTATTCACAGACTGTTTGCCTACAGGGATTTATATAACTCTGCAGTTTTTGGTTGTCAAACCTCCTGCTTTTGTTCATGCATCTGATGACCTGAAAAGTCCTAAACATCCACCCTAAGTGCTCTGCTTTTTCAGTTGAATATCAAATTCTCAGGAAAACTCACATCATGTCTGTTTTAGAGATGTGTTTCCTGAAGTTCCTTTAGCCAATATCAGAATTTATAGTTTTATGAGGATATAATGCATTGTTGGAACTGAACGTTGCCATTTCTATTATACTAAATGCATAATGTACACACAACGTGTTCAGTATGAATTCGTATCAAACATAACTACACTACCCAGAAATCTTGGCGGTCGTACAGGCCCTGTTCCAGACCTGCCTAGCCCTGTTCCCTAACCTGAGCTAGCCCTGTTCCCTAGCCTGAGCTAGTCTTGTTCCTGGCCTTACTAGCCCTCTTCCCTAGCCTGAGCTAGCCCTGCCCCCTAGCCTAAGCTAGCCCTGAGACTTGGGTGTCTAGCCCTGCTCCCTAGCCTGAGCTAGCCCTGAGACTTGGGTGTCTAGCCCTGCTCCCTAGCCTGAGCTAGCCCTGAGACTTGGGTGCCTAGCCCTGCTCCCTAGCCTGAGCTAGCCCTGAGACTTGGGTGTCCAGCCCTGCTCCCTAGCCTGAGCTAGCCCTGCTCCCTAGCCTGAGCTAGCCCTGAGACTTGGGTGACTAGCCCTGAGCCTGATGGGTCTCCACCACAGCCTAGCAGTGCAGCAGGGCCTCCACCACAGCCTAGAGGAACACCAGGAGGCATTCTTGAGGGGGGAGGGGGGGTACTGTAACGATCCTGCCCCACCCCACTCACTATCTGTTTTTCCTGTGTCTCTACTGTAATGTTTGTAACCCGTGTTATTTAGTCATTCGGTTCACCTGTGTTCCACGTCTTTAAGTTCTCTAGTGTCTGCCCTAGTTTGTTGGTTCATTGGTTTATTATTTGTTGGCTCATTGTTTGTTGTAGGTTTGTTTCTGTCTGCCTGTTTAAATGAAGTAAAGCTTCCTTTTGCTCCCACCCTTCTGAGTCTGATGACTGCATTTGTTTACCTCCCTGCACAAGCCGTGACAGACTATATGCAAATATACACATATATTTACCTCTCTCTTCAGCCCCCACTCACTCTCTCTCTGTTCCTCCTCCTTCCTATTCACAGACCATTTGCCTACATGGATTTAAATAACCCTGCTGTTTTTTTATTATGTAACCCTCTGCTTGTTTATGCATCTGATTTTGTAAGGTCATAAAAATTGACACTAAGTGCTTGGCTTTGTTACTTTAATAGAAATACTCAGGAATACTCAAATCATGTCGGTTTATTTTTTCTATGCAAATGGCAATGTGGGAGCAAGCAGCTTTCTACAGAAAAGAATGCCATGGTTACAATAAATTACAATGCAGGTTACTTTTCTGTCAACCTGCACATAAACTTTCATTTGGTTCTTCCCTTTAGGACTTTCTGATCCTAATGGACAGGGTGTTGAGGCCTCCTGGATAAGGTGGTTGTGACGACTGGGACACATCCAGACGTCCTGGCAGCATTCAGGCTAGCTCCACCACCTGGGGAAACCAGCTGAGAAACATCAGAATAACCAACACCAATGGGCCACAGAATAAGAACCAGACTGATCAGATGCAAGTTGGTGAAGGTTACTGTAGCGCTGGCTAGCCAATCGAGCTCATCCAGCCTTGCTTACCGGTTTCCCCCTGTACCTCAAACCAAGACAAGCCATGTTTTTGTTAAATTCACCTCATGTCTCTCACTATTTCTTTGCCGCTTAGAACCTCCCCTAATCACTCCCACAGTCATCGCTTGAGCAGTAGTATTTCCATACAAGAGCGTTTGGATTACTTAATGCAAATCCAAGTGTATATTGTGCTGGTCCTAGATTCAGACGCTTCATTTGAAGCAGACGGACCTACAGACTCTGCCGGTGAGTACCATCTTCAAGTCAGAGAGAGAATTTTTATTGTATTATCTTTTTTTCTTTCTTTTTTTTATTATTGTATTACTCTGTAATGGTAGACTCCTCATTTTTGGGCTCCTAAGATTAATGTAATAAATAAATTACTTTTAGCTCCATCTGAAAGGATCTATTGGTTCCCACTTGTTATAGAATGCTGTATGTGTCATGAACGTATGAATGTATACCTTGCCACAAACGTATAGTCTTACTTATGTGCTAAGTGTCATAATAGTGTAGTATTAAGTATTACTACTAGTATTACTACTAGTAGTATTATACCTACTGTAGTATGCACTTACTGTTTACGTATGAACAGTACATTGGTATAAGTGCTTACGCACTTATACTTGCCACCTTGCCCCTTCAAATGAAGGAATGTAAACTTAGTAGCTAGTATAAGCTATTGTCTGAGCATGTTGTTTCTCCAGAACCATGGGGTTCAGTCGTCTCATCTGCAGTTTCATTGGTAGGTATTCCACACAGCACTAAACTATTTATCATTACCCAGTTCATTATATTAAATTAATAAAAATGTATGTGCCATTACGTTTGACAGTTGATCTCCTCCTATGTTAATGTGATCGTGGGCGTGTGTAAGATTCCTTCCACGCATAGTTTGAACATTTCATTGATACAATAGTTGCAGAATATATGCTTGTGCATATAAGCTGATAATAGCTTGAATATTATTTTATTAAATAAATCGTCTTTTCTCATCACCAGGTGTTGTTGTCCTCCTGTGGAGGTCACCTGGATGTTCAGGTATTTCTATGTTCCCCATTTAGGGGCAGATGAAAGATTATCCAAACAGGCAAGTATTTCAATGTTTTGAACACTAGAATGCAACTTGACAATCTATTCTGTGGTTTCTTTCTCCATTAAGCTGCATCCCACATTAACCTGGCGTTGAGCGGCAAGGCTGTTCAGCCTTCAACCTACCCTGACGGGGAGGCTGAACACGCCATCGATGGGAACACAGACCCTCAGTGGGAGCACTTCAGCTGCAGCCTTACCCAGTTACTGACCAAACCATGGTGGAGGCTGGAGCTGCCTGGTGTGTACAGAGTGTCAGAGATCCAGGTCACTAATAGGAATGCCTATAGGGAGAGGTTCAACGGCATGGAAATACTCATCGGGAATTCACTGGTGAACAACGGAAACGACAATCCAAGGTGAGTCACTGGTATCACCTCCCCTACTTCCACTCAATACTGTTAGACTCCCACCCAAAACATTCTGGGTTTCATCCCTAATGACCTCGACTTGCTATTAAGTTTCTTTGGATAAAAGTGTAAATCACTAAATAGGATAGAATATTATACTCCCAGAAAAGAAGGGAACACAACCAGTGCTCTGCTCAAGTACACCTGGACACACACCAGCTACTGGAATCTGGTCTCTGATACCTTCACCAGACTACTGTATCTTCTCTCTCTGTCTCTTTTCCTCAGGTGTGCCATCATCAACGATGACCCAAGCTGCTTGACTCAGACTGTCAAGTGTTGGGGAATGGAAGGAAGATTCATCAACTTCTACAAGGCCTCTGATCAAGGAGGCTACCTGCAGTTGTGTGAGGTCAAAGTGTACGGAGGTAGGAACCCAGTCCATCATTACATGATCATCAAAGGGGGATGGGTGTTCCAGTACGACTGTTGGTCAACCATCATTGGTCAAAAGTCAAATGCTGCTGTTCCTTATAGCTCAACAGGTAGAGCATGGCATTAACACTGTCAGGGTTAGGGGTTTGATTCCCAGTCCGGGCTACCTACTATTACAATGTATGCACCGGAAGTATTGTAAGACACTTTGGGTAAAAGCATCCACCAAAGCACAATCTGCATACAGTGTTTTCACCCTGTGGTACTCGTACCACTGGTGGTACATGAGGGTACTGCAGGTGGTCTGCGTACCACTGGTGGTAAACGAGGGTACTGCAGGTGGTACACGTACCGCTGGTGGTACATGAGGGCAATGCAGGCGGTACGTGGGATTTTATCATTGAAATAATCAAATGTACAATAATAGAAAAATGTATATAGATAATATATTAAATAAAGTATTATCTTTTTTATTTATTTTTTAAAGAGGTGCTTTTCACATCTTTGGTCTTAAGGTTGGTCTTAATCTTAAGGTTTTCCATTGATGTTTTGTGTTGATTTGGGTTTTCTGAATATACACAGAGGGAGCATAGGCAGCATTGCTGACTTCTTCTTTCCACTGTTTCCCACTGGCCATGGCCTTCTTGCAGTAATACTTGTGTATAAAGGGTTTGCTGGCACTCTTTGGTCAGCCACTGCATTTGTATTTATCTAAGTTCTACCGTTTCCATCTGAGGTGGTCCAAGAAAGGTCTTGATGACAATTTAGTGGTCCACCTAAAGTCAAAGGTTGGCACCACTGATCTACATGACTGTTATGTATTGTGATATTTCAGAGTGAAGTATCAAAGTAAGTTGTTTTCTGAATGGTCTAAGACTTCTCATAGTCCGTCACTTCAGTTGAGTTCACGTGTGCTGAGATAAGACTGTGACGGTTCCATTTTGAGAAAGAACTGCCAAGTGAACTTGGCACTTTTTCCTTTTTGGCACTTGGCACTTTTTCCTTTTTGAGAAAGAACTACCAAGTGTCTGAAGGTGTTGGTTTACCCTTAAAATTTTTAAAAACATCCCACATTGATTGGTCAAACATTTATTGCCGCTAATTATGCTTTCTGAAATTGATTAGTTTCAAAATAGGGGGTGGGGAAGGGCTGTTGGAACGAATTTCGGGAGTTGAAAATAAATCGAATACTAAAAGATGTATACTAATCAAATGCTGAAATTACTAGTTGAGTGTGTATTTTACTAGTTTAATGTGTATTTTTGTGTTAACGTAAGCAAATCCCGTCCTTCTCGCCTATGCCTGCATGTTAAAAAACGAAATGCTTTTGTCACTTGACACCTGACAATGAGGTTTTCACGCAAGTTACAAACTATTTACATCAGCCGCGTTGTGAATATGCTGCATAAAGACGGATGTAAAGACGGATTCAACCCTCAACCTGTATAGCTTAGTAAAGACGAGCTTATGCTCAGTCCTTTCACCAAAATATCCTATGTATTTAGAGGATTCAATCACACTGGAGTTTGACTTTAACCCAAGTGTAAAATAGTGTAGTGAATAGCTGTTTGTGGATGGGGGGGGGGGGGGGGGGGGGTTATAATAAGTGGGTGTGCATTGTTAAATACATTCATGTTTTGGAGACAATTGTTTTTGAGGTTATTTCTCTGCTCAATAACTAAAATAGAGTTGTCACTCTTTTGTAGAAAGTTGATATCCAAAACGAAACAGTTGCGATACAACGGCACACCTTCATGTTATCAAAAGCAACCTATATTCACGTACTGAGGTGGAATTTAACATTCGCTTGTGGCGCCTACAGATGTCGAGATGAATGATCAATACATTTAACAGATAGTGATTATTATAGGTCTATGATTGTAGTTTACCACTATGGATGCAGTAAGAACACTGTGTGTTGAGAAACGTTAATAGGCTGTTACCTCCTCCAACTTGTACAGTTTCAATGGTGACTTTGACAAAGACAGCGAAATATGATTGGTTTAACATATTTATTCCCTGGCTAGAGTCTTACAATTTCGACCTTGGTGTGAATCAATTGTATGTTGCCTTTCGCAAAAGGGAAATCACTTTGTATGTGTTCACTCCCATTCAACTCAATGACTATTGTTTTATTGTTGTGTGAAACGAACAATCACATTCAATGTAAAACAACGTGAGTGGTGATTTTGTGGCTAATATTAATATTTACTGAAATATATTTAATAAAATATTTAAATAAATGTAAATTGGTAGAATGCCCTCTAGTGGACAGAACGTTTAACAACTACATGCTGATAGTGGCATTGGCAATGCAGAAGACTGTATATACGGTGTATAGGTACATAGTAAATATTAATAGTAGGCTAGGCTATTTTGAATGGGATTATAGAGGAAGATTCATAGCTCTACTAGACTTATAGTGCTGAAAGTAAAACTCCCTCAACAACACACTGTCAATTATTGCCACAGAGCTCGCTGCACCCTCCATGAGCATTCAGGAGATGGGGAGGAACATTACTCTGATGGGGACACGGCTGTGCTGGACAGACGCCCTGCTCTACTGCAGAGACTCTCACTGGGACCTGCTGAGCCTCATGGGCCCAGAAGACCAGGAGATGATTGATGAGCTGGTGGCTCGCGCCCCCTTCCCACTAACCAGCCACCTCTGGGTGGGCCTGCGCAGGTACTGGCCAGACCTTGGTGTCTATCAGGCAGTCAAGTCTGTCCTTCTGATCACCTGTCCGTCCATCATTTTGTCTTATCAGAAATACCATTAAAATAACAAAAGCTAAATATTTGGCCACATTATTCTTCCTTCCACTCATGTAACTCTTTAATCTCTTTCAATGTTGGTAGGTCTCTTTCAGGAAGCTCCTGGTTTTGGATGTCCGGTGAACCGATGGATTTCAACCAATGGGACGAAGGTTCACAACATTCCAGCCCCTGTGGGGGCGTGTCCAGCGTGGAACCTTCCACATGGAGGCCACGCTCTTGTGAAGAACATCTTAACTTCATCTGCTTTACAGGTTGGTGTCCAGCCTATAGAGTCATTACCAGGTCCTTCTAAATCCAAATATGCTTAACCTTCTGTAAAGGCATGCACCAGCTTGCATGTGCTACCTGCACAAGGGAGTCTCAGATAAGATCTTCATGAAGAACATCCTTTTTCAGTCAACTTTATCACATTTGCAAACAGCTTGAAACAGTAAGAGGTTCAAGCTACCTGCTTGGGAAAATAAAAGTCCTCCTTAGTACTGTGCTCAACCTAGGAGTGTCAATGAGTGAAATGAGCTGTAGGTATTTTCAGCCACTTTGATTAAATTTCTTATATTTATATTTCCACAGGTCAGACAGAAGGAGTGTGAACAAGTTGCGCTTCTATACTTCCACAAGAGAGAATCAAATTCGCTGCACCTAATTGACCTCACTGGGGAACATAGCTGCTGATTCTGAAGAAGACCTGAGTAGTGAAGTTTCTGAATGCTGTAGCTCAGAGTGTGTCTGAGGTAGCTAGCTAGTTCTACATTCCGTCATTATGGCCATTGTGACAGGCCACATTTTGTGCTAGAATAGCATATAGGATACATTTACTTTAGTTTATAATCAGTGAACTTCTTTATGAGCAGATGTAGTTGTGTCGTGCATCAATCCTTTGATCTGAAATTAGGAGATTGTGAGTTCAACATGGTTTCAAAAGACTAAATCAAGTATCTGTTGGCTTTTATATCTCTGTCGGGCTTAGCTGATTTACAAATGATATCCACACAGTAGGGTTATATCTTAAACTCTGATTGAGTAGGTTGTTTTAATGGAATTTAAGTGGGGGTTATATTTATATATTGCTATTGACGATTCACCTTTTCCTGATGTGAATGTGCTGGTTTGTCTTTATTTTGAATATAAATGTAACATATTTAATGTTTGTTTGCTATTGTTATCCTAATATCACTGACCCGAAAGACCAATAATCTGAATATATAAATAGATGACATGGTTTGCCCCGCTGTAGTTATCAGAAATGTTAGCAGGCTAGCTTTAGTTAACAGAGTAACATTCACAGTTCTGATTCATGGTTCTCTTGGATAAGCTGTTTAATGACCATCAACCTATCCATGTAACGTTTTGACAAAATCATTGATGAAACGTGATCTCCAACCTAAACGTCAGAATAGGTTGTTTGTAAAGGTCTTTGAAAACGACCGATATGACCGTTTTAGCCCCCTATCGACTGTTTGAAATAACAGCAATACGTCACGTATGTCAAGGTTCTGCAAAAACAAAATGGATGACAATCATTATATTCTCAGTGGAAAAAGCAACATTTAAGATAGTTACGGAATTAAAATGAGCTTTGATAAAATTTCTAGTGATGAATTTTCATTTTAATAATGTAATCTTCAGTCAGTGAACGTAGAGGATGTTTAGTTTGTTAGTTAATGCAACTTTTTCTATCGTTGCCATGGTGATTCATATAGATGCTGGTAACCCTGAAACAACGCAGCTTGCATGTTGTTTAAATCTTTGTTTTGCGTTGTGTAACATTAGTCATCTGGGCTGCTATGTTATGTGTGTTATATGAAAGTCATGATATATTATTTTATGTAACGGATGATGTTCTTTCAATAAAAACATAGATTTTCGAGTGACCCACGGATGACTTTTTTCGTCTTTGGGACGGAGCAGGCCGACATGAGTTTATATCCACTTTGCTTCCGCCAAAAATATCCATTCTAAAGGTTAATTTTATAAAAACATAGATAATAAGCACAATATAATCATGACCAATTAATCCCGCTTTAAAGCGTTTATGCGTCAATAAAGTAAAAGGAAGACTAAAAAGACTTTCAAAAGATTACTACAATTATCATCATGAGGGTCCTAGACCTACAGGAAGTGATGCAAACACACCATTAACCCGTTAATGGTGTGTACAGAATGACTTGGGAGTAAGATAACGACATCTGGTCTCTTTTATATGAATCAGGGCATTAAGGTTTACTAAAATAGTACCTAATATACAGTACATCCAGCCCTACAGGAAGTTATGTAATTAGTAGGTGACCTAGGGGTCAAGGACGCTTGGGAGTGAGCAAGAGACATCAGGTTTCTTTTGTATGAAAGAGGCCCTCAAGGACAAGTAAGATAATACATTTAGGGACTCTAGCCCTACAGGAAGTAACTAAAAGAGCCTCGGATAATGCTCCATCTCGTGACCTCTCACCCCGCGGCCCACTTCTGAGATTTTCACAAAAATTCTTCCCAGACCGACACCCCACCGATCCAACACGCATTTCTGAGAATCAAACCTTTATCTCATCGTAAAGAAAGTTATGAGCGAAATGCACAGGTACCTTTTTAGATCTCATAAGGGGCGTGGCGCGGGCCCCTTTTGACCCCATGTATGATAAACTTGTCCACAGACCAGCTGTCTTTACACGCTGTTGAGGAAAGTGTTAGTCTTTAAACAGTTAAATTTGGTTTTGCCTCATACTGTTTCCCCCCTCCCTGCCAGAGCCCTGTCTCTGAACCCCAGTTTGAATTCATATGTATATTTACCTTCATCATGTTCTCATCCTCATCTCATCCTAAAGAGGAGACGGTTAGGTTAGGTTAGAGACGTCTGTCTCTAACCCCCTTTAGTTCTTAAAGCAATTGCTCCACGGTTGGTATTACCATCAAATGGCCCTTCCCTTGTCTCACAACCTAACAACGGATCCCTCTCAGACAAACAGGTCGGGGGCCCATCATCCCCCCCCCTCCCCCAAAATAATTAGCCTAGAGAGGGTGTAGGCGGTTTGTCATTGGCTTAATTTAATAACGGTAACCCAATAGCCATCTGCGGGTTGCACCTTTTTGCATGATAACAAGTAATGATTGGAGGTAACTGAGAGCCCCGCCCTTGTCATGTGCTTTAAGACACTGTGTTGTGTGATGAAGAAAATACTTGAATGGGAGAAGAATGGGAGAAGAATAATGGGAGAGAGCACTCAGGATTTTACACACAGAATCAAGCAGAGCTTTTTGTGACCATGGAAGGTCTCTGGTGGTTGTTTTGGGGATCCTGCATGAGCCCACAAATAGAGTATTGAACGTGAAGTATTGACTCTGCTGTATTTTTGGAAGAATAGGACTGGAAACTTGCTGTGGATATATGTGAACTTCTACACCTAATTTAGTCTCTTGACCTCAGGGTTCAGAGGATAGCCTAGCATCAAAGAGCTAGAGTCTAACGTCATGAAGACGGTTAGTACTGGTGGTGGTGGTAGTGGTGGTGCTGGTGGTGGTGGTGGAGGAGTTCTCCGGTGAGGTAGTGATAAGGGGACTCATGGAGCCAATGTGCAGGCAGACATTTGACAGGCGCTAGGACCCTGGGGAAGCCGTGGTCCCCAGGGTCCTAGCGCCTGTCAAGTGTGAACTCAGTGCGGTCAGCTCCAGTAGGAGGGCGATACTACCGGCCTACTGAAGACCAGACGGCCCCGTTTTCCAGGGACAGTCCCCGTTTTACAAATAGGATTTTAAAGATACATGAATAGATTGAAAGGTTCTAGCTTGCTCATGAATATTCATTTCAAGACAGTTGGTAATTAGTCTGGGGTCTGTCTGATAGGCTGTGACGTGGCCTCGCTACGAGGGGGGTCTATCTATGGACTTTATACCATAAGCAGACCGATCATAATCAATAGGCTATCAATACAATATAAAACGATTCCTTATCGGAGTAGAAGACTCTGGCTGTTTCTGGCTGGTTGACCTAAGCTTAAAACACATCATAGTAAGCCATTGGGCCCAATCTTTTACTAGGCCAATAGTAGCCTACTACATTCACCATGATAACAAGCAAAGCGTAAATCTGTCTCTTTTTTTTATTTCAGAAAACATAACCTTAGATGGTTAGTTGACTCTGTGGACCACTAAACTACAAATGTCCCCGCTTTTCATTTCATAAATCACCCAGTCATCTGGTTCAAGCTAGGTTTGTTTTAGCGTTGTTACATTCAGTGAGTATAGGCTGCTAGTCAAAGTGAAGACAAATGTTGTCCAGTCAATCTGGATATACACGCATATAAAAACTCAAAAGCATGTAGGCCCTATATCCATAACTCCGTAACTAATATCTACAATAAGGAATGACCTCACACCTAGTTGACCAATGGCGCTAATGGTAAGCCTGACCAATCACAAGCATTAGCCTAGTTGTCTTTTACAGGTGTCATCGTAGCATAAGCACAGCTGTCACTCATAACACTAGCTATGGGCCTGCTCCTTTATGTACCAGGGACCAGGTAGGAGGTAGGCTAGAGGAGGTCAACTAACTTCACTATCAACTAATGAAGATGAGCCTGCTGCCCTGGTAGGCTTACATACAAGTAGCAGACCCATCTTCACTATCAACTAATGAAGATGAGCTGCCCTGGTAGGCCTATATACAAGTAGCAGACCCATCTTCACTTTCAACTAATGAAGATGAGCTGCCCTGGTAGGCTTACATACAAGTAGCAGACCCATCTTCACTATCAACTAATGAAGATGAGCTGCCCTGGTAGGCTTACATACAAGTAGCAGACCCATCTTCACTATCAACTAATGAAGATGAGCTGCCCTGGTAGGCCTACATACAAGTAGCAGACCCATCTTCACTATCAACTAATGAAGATGAGCTGCCCTGGTAGGCCTACATACAAGTAGCAGACCCATCTTCACTATCAACTAATGAAGATGAGCCTGCTGCCCTGGTAGGCCTACATACAAGTAGCAGACCCATCTTCACTATCAACTAATGAAGATGAGCTGCCCTGGTAGGCCTACATACAAGTAGCAGACCCATCTTCACTATCAACTAATGAAGATGAGCCTGCTGCCCTGGTAGGCCTACATACAAGTAGCAGACCCATCTTCACTATCAACTAATGAAGATGAGCTGCCCTGGTAGGCCTACATACAAGTAGCAGACCCATCATTTGTGATTGACACCTGTGGCAAATGGCGTTTGTAATTAATTGCATTTTTAAATACTGTCAGGGACAATATAGAATGATGACGGCCCAGTGGTTAGAACCGGTTGGTTCCTGTAGCTGTCAATCAAACTTCTCTAACTGAATTAGTGCCACGTCCACAAAATCCAAAAATCTCTGATGAGAAAATATGAAGCTTTTTTTTAACTGCATTTTATCAAATTAAACAGCATATTTTCTTTATAAATATTTGATAGAAGACTAATAAAAACGTCAACTTTGACTTCATGAACACATTTGCTTGTTTGGATTTGGGTGACCAGGGACAACGATTCAGGTGATATTGTTTTGAATATTGTGTTATGTAGTGTAGGCCTACTCTATATTTGAGAGTATCACTCGTATGAGAGTGAGATTAAATCGTCTCAACACATAAATCAATGGTGACGACGTAGGGTTCATGTTTGTCAGGTCAGCCAGTTGCACTGACGTCATCTAACCAGCTGATGGTGCTACAGTGCACCTTTTTCTTGTGTTTCAAAACAGACCTTAAATCAAATTAATTGGTTTAATATTCTCAAGACGTTTAAATGATTCATGTTGGCCTATACCTTAATTCTACTACTACTTCTTACTATATAGAGTTGAATGAAACAGACATAACTGCATACTACAGCAGTGTCGGTATTTAACAAACTGTAGGCCTGGAAACAACTATGTTCATATATTTAGTCAGCACTATTATAGGCCTACAGTTATGAAGGCTATTTGTATAGGACTGCTGTGTTGGTGGTTAAACTTTTATTTATTTATTTATTTATTTATATAATTGTGATCATCATCGGAGTTCAGAGCAGCGTGGAACGGGTTTCTTTCTGCATTCTGCGATTATTCTAGTAACGTTGACTAAAGAGCATAGGTTACTAAGTTTAAGATCATACAAGACATACTAAGACGGAACAAGATAAGGGTTTATATTGGTAATGATAAGAATTGTAGGTAATATAATTATATAGAATAATGAGCACTGTTAATAACCTCTCATTTATAACAGCCTGCTTTTAAATATAACAAGTATTTATTAAAAGTAATAATAACTCAAGTAGAAGTAAGAGTAGTCATCAGATAATAGCTTGAGGAAGAGTAAGAAAGTATCTAGTGAAAAGACTACTCAAGTACTGAGTTATTTCAAACCAAATGATTTATTGTTGTAATAAGCAGAGCAAGATGAACGTAAATAGACACATATTACATTGTATATGCTTGTCTAATAGACATTAACAACATATAAAATAGCATGTATCCCATCAAAAAAAACATCAGACAATAACATATTAAACGTTTACAAAATAACATGAATGAAGACAAATACAGACACAAGAAAGCTCTCTCTCTCTCTCTTTCTGTGTGTTTGCATGTGTGTTTGCATGTGTGTGTGTGTGTGTGTGTGTGTGTGTGTGTGTGTGTGTGTGTGTGTGTGTGTGTGTGTGTGTGTGTGTGCGTAAAGATTTGCACCGTTTGAAGAAGTAGATAACCCCTTGGGGGTAAAATTGGATCTTACATAAACACACACACACACGTGCGCAGATCATCATTGTTTGTTAATGATCAGAAGAATACAGCCCTCCCTCCCTCATATGAGACCACGTCAGTCCTGTAACTACAAACACCAGCAGCCCTATAATGACCATCATCTTTATTCAAATATGAGATTAGTTGGCACACAAAGACCAACGATAACAACCAAAGTCCACCATGTAGTCTGCTTCACTGCCATAGGCAGAGAGAAAATATGAATAAAAAAGAACAAAACATGAGCTGTGAAGCTGCTCAACAGTTGGAGTTGGAGCCAACCACTCGACCACAAGGGCCCTCGGGGTGTGTGTGTGTGTGTGTTTGTGTGTGTGTGTGTTTGTGCATGCGTGCGAGTGTGTGCATCCATGCGTGCATGTGTGTGGGTGCGTGTGTGTGCATGCGTGTTTGTGTGTGTTTGTGTGTGTGTGTGCGTGCATATGTGTGTGTGTGTGTGTGTGTGTGTGTGTGTATGGTAGGAGGAAGTTGGCGGCAGGGGTTTAATATGAATGTTGAACAGGTTGAGACGATCTAGCACATCTGGGGAACGTGATAAGCTGTCCTTAGGAACATGCAACACTGGCGAACGGAGGAAGGAAGGATTAAAGGGCTGTGTCAGACAGAAAAGAAGTCCTTATATAGAGCATGTCCAACATCCATACCTTCAGATTGGTGCCACAGCAGTGAGGACCGCTATCGCAGATATGGGCTGGACCATCTGTGAGGCAGCGGGGGTGTCAGACAGACCAGGCAACCCAAAGTTAAAGTGTCTGGATTCTGTCCAAACCTCCACACCTCCTCCTCTGAGCTGATGAACTATTGATCTTGTCCGTTGTTTCTTTCAGTTCAAAGTTGTCTTTTATAGAAGTAAAGGGGGGGACGGTTAGATTCATCTGTAAATTATCTTATGTTGGCATACTGTATGTATGTGTGTCGGCTTATGAAAGGTCTCCATAAACAAAGCAACGTGGGAAAAACCAACAGGGAATGTAGAGCATCATGTGCTGTTCTGGCCAGAGTATGCGGTCAGTTTACCCAAAATCCCAAATATCCTCCCACTTTTTACCAAAACAACCAGGTGGTTTCTATGGGATTTCTTTGAAAAACGGCCTCATATCTTAATATTTAGTCTTTTATCAGACGCAGTGATCCAAAGTTACGTAGTGAATAGATACACATATGCGTTGAAAGTATGATGCTAAGGGTGCTGCAGCACCCCCATTTTGAAATAATGTTGTAAATAATATTGTAGTTTTTTTTTAAATACTTTCTGATTTATATATATTCTTCTTAAGGCCCTTGTGTTAGCATTAGTTAGTATTAAAACTAAAATAATTATTGGCTGAATACACGAGAACATTCAGTTGAATCCACTGTTTATTACCATGATGCTTCATTAACAAATGCAACAGAAAAATAGTCCCTTACATGTACACAATAACTAAAATAATAGAAGTAGCAGACATTACAAACCATAAACAGGTGTGCACATATCTTGAATAACTGAACATATTCTGCTGCCGTTTTGTTCCCAACAGAACACAAGGAATCAATATTCAGTTTAAAGCTATTTACAACATGAACATTACCCCATAGTCCATAGTTGGTCTAATGAATAAAATATAAAATGTAATTTACCATCAACAGTTATTTAAATACATTTCAAATTAAAAAAAAAGTATCTTTGTAAAACCTGCTTAGCTAACTATGAAAGATCTTAAGTCTCTTCCATTCATGGTTTATCAAGATAAACCTTTCTGAATCCCAATAAAATGTAGCATTTGGAGTTTAGTTGAGTACTTGTTTTAAATCAACCAAAACACAAAAGTCTTGAATTTGAGGAAACACTGATACGAGTATCATTCATAGTGACGTCACGCTCAGCCACGCGTTTACCTTCTCAACAGCGTCAAAAATAATAACCACCGATTCATTCATTCATTCATTCTGTGTGTTAGAACCGACGCAGAGACACTGAGGCACCACCCCATAACACAAACCCAGGGAGGAGGTCCTCCTGGGTGAAGGTGGACTGGAAGGTGTGGATGTGTGTCAGTGTGTCTGAGGACCCTCCTACATCTGGGGACACTCTGTAGAAGGACAGAGTGCCAGCAGGCCGGTCCAGATACACTCCTACTCTGTTAGAGCCAGCATGGGGGAGACTTATGTCTGTTCTACTACCGTTGTACCAGGCAGAGTAACCATAATCATGACAAAGAAGACTCCAGGACTTGTTGTTCCCCCCAGGCATGCTGTCATCACCCCCTCCTCTCCTTGTGATTCCTCTGTATGTCACTCCTATAAAAACAAGTCCTTTCCACTCCATCTCCCAGTAACAGCGGCCAGTCAGACCTTCTCTACACGACACCTGGGGCCAGGAGTCAAATCTCTCTGGGTGATCAGGATACGACTGCTCCTCTCTAACCCACGTCACATTTCTGTTGTCCTCAGACAGAGAGAGTTGTCTGTTGGCTGTGTCTGGGTCCAGTGTGAGTTCACAGGCATCTGATGGGAGAACAAGACATGATTAGCTGCTGAACCATTCTTCTTCATTTCAAATTACATGCATATACATTGCACTCAACCTTCAAAAAGGGACACCTGTGTGAACAACAGACTGAACAAGCTGAGCTCACATACAGGCTGGAAATTAACTGTTGGAGCCATAGAATATATATATATATATATACACATACACACACACACACACACAGACATGTACTCATACATACACGTACATACTATATATTTACTTAGACGCTATTTGTTTTAACTCAAATAGTTATAGACTAGGAATATGACAAAATAGCAGTATGGACAGTGTGGCAGTAATCAAACTAAACACTTACACTTCTTTAGAGCTGATCTCAGGTCAGGCACCTTCTTCATCTCCATGTTCAGTGTCTCCTCCAGCTGATCCAGGGATCTCATCAAGGTCCCTACATATGATGGAGGACAGACCTCCACCGTTGTCCAGTCCCTGGTGGGTGGAGGATTCTTCAGGGATATGAAGGTCTGGAGGAAGTGGAGGTGGTCTTCAGTGTGTGAGAGCTGCTTCACCTCTGAGCTTCTATTGGTCAGATCTTTAATTTCCTGCTCCAGCTCTTTGATGTGGCCTTCAGCTTCTTTCTCTGTGGATTTTAGTTTCTCTTTAACCGTTTGGTTGAGATCATCCTGCCACTTTTCAATAGAGCGCTTTAGAGGTACAGCAGGATGGGACTTGTGGTCCGTCTCTGTGCAGTACAGACACACACACACCTGCTCAGTCTGGCAGAAGAGCTCCAGAATTAGGTCGTGTTTCTTACACATCCTGTCTTCCAGACGGTCCATAGGGTCGACCAGCCGATGTCTCTTCAGGGCTGTGACTCTCTGATGTGGCTCCAGGTGGGTTTGGCAGTAAGAGGTAAAACACACTAGGCAGGACTTCACAGCCTTCAGCTGGGTCCCAGTACAGACGTCACAGGGAACTTCTCCTGGTTCAACACAAGGCTGCTCTTTGACTCGTACAGAACTTCTAAACCGATCAACCATCCCTGATATGAAGGTATTGACCTGTAAATCAGGACTTGTGAGGTAAAGCTCGTTGCAAACAGGACATTTGTACTGGACTTGGTCATCCCAGAACGTTGTAATACAGGTTCTACAGAAGTTGTGTCCACATGGAGTGGAAACTGGGCTGTTGAACACATCCAGACAGATGGAACATGAAAAGTCCTCTTCAGACCAGGAAGTGTTGGACGCCATTCCTAGAAGAGATTATTTAAAAAAGATTATGTTAAAAACAAAGACATTCATTTTCTAATGGTAAAACAACAGTTTATAACTAGGTATAATGCATCTATATTCATACATGCGTTGTTATTACAAGCAGAGCCCTTCATCCAACAGGTCGGTACAACATCAATCCCAACATGTGCCTCCTGCTCCGTATGGACACACACGTCGCTATGGACTCTCACACTGCTACCAACGCGGACAAAGAGCCCGCTGCCCTCACGCATGCGTCCTCCTTATGAAGACTGATAGTTTAATAGCTGCGCATGCGTCCTCCTCATGAAGACTCATACTTTAATGGCTGCGCTTGTGTCCTCCTCATGAAGATCGATACTTTAATAGCAGTGAAACCAACGTTACAATTCAATTGTTGTCCCACCACGTCGGATTCAACCAACACATCCAGAGCTGCGCTCCAAACAGCACGTCACCCACCAAGGATGTGTTGGTATAACCCGACGAGGCGACACAACAAGTGGATTTAAAGGCTTGTTTCGCTGCGCATCCACAAAGTCTCAGCGCGTTTTTCCATGAGGACACATACGTTAGCTCAGTGATCTCTTTTAAATCACCGATTCCGCATTGCAAAGTGGTTCAAAGACTAAAAAGAGTAGTTTGGAAACAGAGTAAGTCCATAGCCACGTGTGTTGATACGGAGCGCAGGAGTACAGCACGCTACAGTACAACATGGCGCCCTGCAGACAGGACGGCTTCAACGAGGATTATGGCTCAACATGTTGGACTCACCTTCTAATGTTTCCGTCTGAATATTCCCTTTAAAAAGGCTTCTTTGTCTCCGGAGCGTGAGAAGGGCCGACACGTGGCGTTTCTTAGCTTTGGTTTAAATGAACTTCCGTCTCCCAAACAAGAGAGAATGGTCTGTATATAGAGCTCTAGGGTCGGCCACGCCCCTCTGTCGGACCTTTTCCGGTCCTGAGCTTGGAGAAGGAAGTGACGACTGAAATTTTGTAAGCAGGAAGGGACGATCGCCCCAGAGCTATTTAGAGAGAGTTACGACAACGGAAGTTAAAATGTGGTTCATGGAGACTTCAGATAGTTCCCGGAAGTGTTAGGCGAGCCGTTTAAAACTGAATAGAATGTGTAGATCTAGAGACAGAACAGCGATTTCTGGTAATTACGATAAATGCATTGATTTACAATATGTATATGGCACACTGACATGTGTATATTGTAATTGATTGATTAAAGAGAAACTGAAATCCACAGAGAGAGAAGCTGAAGGCCTCATCAAAGAGCTGGAGCAGGAAATAAAAGATCTGACCAATAGAAGCTCAGATGTGAAGCAGCTCTCACAGACTGAAGACCACCTCCACTTCCTCCAGACCTTCAGATCCCTGAAGAATCCTCCACCCACCAGGGACTGGACAACGGTGGAGGTCCGTCCTCCGTCATACATAGGGACCTTGAGGAGATCCCTGGATCAGCTGGAGGAGACACTGAACATGGAGATGAAGAAAGTGCCTGACCTGAGATCAGATCTAATGAAGTGTAAGTGTCTGTTTAGTTTTATTTAAGGCTGTCAAATGTACATTCAATATTCCAATATTCTTATTATATCTATATCTATCATATATCTATCTATATATATATATAGATATATATATATATATATATTCTTTTTACATTAGGACCAAATTGAACATGAAACTAGAAAATGCATTTCCTGAAGAAAATGTGATGAGTGCTGCAGTGTAAAAGTGTTTAAGACACATTGAAAAGTTAAATAGTAAAAAGTTAAATAAAATATTTGAACAGAGTTTAAAATCTGAATTGAGTAAGTGTAATAATGTAAACATACTAACCATTAAAAATGTTCAAATAGTTGGACTATAAGAGTTAAAACAAATAGCTAAACTAAAATGATGAAGCTTGAAATGTTTGAATCAAGTCAGTGTAACAGTCAAGTAAGAAAAAGAAGAATAGTGTGTGTGTGTGTGTGCATTACTGCATTAGCTTATGGCTTAGTCTCTTTAATGACACATGCCACTGGAATATCTGTTAATGGTGGTTTAATGCGATTTAACATGATTTGATAACACAGGTAAGATGTTATCATTCGTGGTTGTAACTTTACAATTTGACTTAACAATGAAAGCTCGAACACCAGCGGCGCCATACAGCCATGCTATTACTTCACAGAGCCCTTACCACTCATTATATTAAACACAGAACAAGACCTAAAATCATCACAGAGCACTTACCACTCATTATATTAAACACAGAACAAGACCTAAAATCATCACAGAGCCCTCACCACTCATTATATTAAACACAGAACAAGACCTAAAATCATCACAGAGCCATTACCACTCATTACATTAAACAGAACACCTAAAATCATCACAGAGCCATTACCACTCATTATATTAAACACAGAACAAGACCTAAAATCATCACAGAGCACTTACCACTCCTTATATTAAACACAGAACAAGACCTAAAGTCATCACAGAGCACTTACCACTCCTTATATTAAACACAGAACAAGACCTAAAATCATCACAGAGCCCTCACCACTCATTATATTAAACACAGAACAAGACCTAAAATCATCACAGAGCCATTACCACTCATTACATTAAACAGAACACCTAAAATCATCACAGAGCCATTACCACTCATTATATTAAACACAGAACAAGACCTAAAATCATCACAGAGCCCTCACCACTCATTATATTAAACACAGAACAAGACCTAAAATCATCACAGAGCCATTACCACTCATTACATTAAACAGAACACCTAAAACCATCACAGAGCCATTACCACTCATTATATTAAACACAGAATAAGACCTAAAATAATCACTGTTAGGGTACAGAGCTAGGACCCAAACGCGAGACACCAAGACAGAGATGGAGTGGGGTCGAAAGGAATTTATTTACAGCAAAAGACAAGGGCTAGGCAGGTGGATAGTCAGGCAAGCAGGGGTTCGTTGGCAGGCAGATGGCAGTAGGTCGAGGAACGTAGACAGGCGAGTGGTCGTTTAGCAGGGAAGGCAGTCAGACGAGTGAAGGCTGGAGTCGGGATGGAACCGGGAGGACTAGAGGAGAAAGACACGCGGGTTAGACAGGCAAGGACTGGGTAACAAGAACTAGAACTAGAACTAGAACTAGAACTAGAACTAGAACTAGAACTAGAACACTGGAACGAGGTACTGACTTAGAAAAGTGTAACAACGAACTGGCGCCGGCTGCTTGGTGAGGAGGGAAGAAGTAGGGTGCGTTGATTGAAGATTGGAGACCGGAGTGTAGAGCGTAGTGCACGTGGGTAATTGGTGACGGAAAGGTAAACAAAGGCACGTGGGGAAGTGACAGCCGGCGCCACTAGGTGGTGGCAGAGGGTCACGTTACAATCACAGAGCCATTACCACTCATTATATTAAACAGAACACCTAAAACCATCACAGAGCCATTACCGCTCATTATACTAAACACAGAACAAGACCTAAAATCGTCAAAGAGCCATTACCGCTCATTATATTAAACACAGAACAACAGCTCATATTTCTTCACCAGAAACATACCATACCAAACCCAAAACCGTGATATGAACAGAACCGTGAATTTTGTGAACCGTTCCACCCTTAGTTTTTGTAGATTGCATGACGTGAAAATTTACGTTTTTAAGTACATTAGCATTTAGCTTCTACCGGAAGCAGACAACCAGCCATGTATGAAGAACCTGGCCTCAAACCATGGACTCGTTCTCCAAAACGATAACTGACTTTTATAAATTGGACACGATCAGGATCAGCAGAAGTAGACGAACGTGAGAATGTTCAATGTGTGTCTGTCCCTTCAAGTATGTGAGTTTATTCGCGAGGTTAAAAACTGCATTAAAGATGAGACTTTTCTAATATAAACGGGGGTCGCCACAAACAAACGCCTGATGCTCAACAAGTATATTCCCAATCGATTAACCGTTGTGGCGCCAGTGAAACAAGAAATACCCGAACAGTTAAAGCGTTATATTGAG
>JACYXH010000132.1:45000-80464 GCA_026745465.1 Lota lota | reverse complement strand
TGTTTTAGAGCTGATTTCTTCTGTACTCCTCTGTCCTGTCCTAGACTCAGAGACACCTTGGACGGAGGGGAGAGAGCAACTATTGAATGAACTTGGTGAGTTATTTATAGAAGTTATGAAGGTTGTTAAATCAATCATGTTACTAAACTTTCTTTCAAAAATACTCTCTGCTTTTGTGATTAGTTTGAACATCCCCTCTTCCTTATAACTTCACATTTTCTATTGTCAGTCTAATAGAGTATAGACAGTGTTAAAGTACTACCAAATAAAATAAATAAAGGATGTCCCCCTTCTGGCAGCATGGTGGTACTGCGGGTGTTGTTTGTCTCCTCCTCCAGCAGGGAGAGCAGAAGAGTACAGAGGAGCTTTTATTTGTTATGCGCTCCATTAAGCTAGGTTTACAGTTCTACTTAAGGCACTTCCGTGAAGACCGATTTATATTGTGGTCTACCATGGTCCAGTTTCCATTGTGGTCTACTACACAAGGTCAGGTTTCTATTGTGGTCTACTACACAAGGTCAGGTTTCTATGGTGGTCTACTAGGGTCAGGTTTCTATTGGGGTCTAATACACAAGGTCAGGTTTCTATTGTGGTCTACTACACAAGGTCAGGTTTCTATGGTGGTCTACTAGGGTCAGGTTTCTATTGGGGTCTAATACACAAGGTCAGGTTTCTATTGTGGTCTACTACACAAGGTCAGGTTTCTATTGTGGTCTACTACACAAGGTCAGGTTTCTATTGTGGTCTACTACACAAGGTCAGGTTTCTATTGGGGTCTACTACACAAGGTCATGTTTCCATTGCGGTCTACTACACAAGGTCATGTTTCTATTGGGGTCTACTACACAAGGTCATGTTTCCATTGCGGTCTACTACACAAGGTCATGTTTCTATGGTGGTCTATTAAGGTCATGTTTCTATGGTGGTCTACTAAGGTCATGTTTCTATTGTGGTCTACTAAGTTCATGTTTCTATTGTGGTCTACTACACAAGGTCAGGTCTCAGGGTTGTGTGTCACAAGTAATGAACACAGTAAGATAAGCAGGTCTGTGTTTGTTAAGGATTTTCTTTTACATTCAACAGATGATTTGGCCCTTCTGGGCTGGCTGTTTTTCGACCAGAGTCTCTACTTTATTTCTACTACTGAGAAGAGCTGGACAGACAGTAGAGAAGACTGTCTGCAAAGAAACGCAGACCTGGTAGTTATCAACAGCAGAGAAGAACAGGTGAGGGTGGCTGTGTGTGTGTGTGTGTGATACATTTTTCATTTAGTCAGATGTGTTGTCATGACAACAGATGCTATTACTATTGGAAACAGGGGTTTGTCAGCAGATTGATGGGTCCTACCTGGATTGGACTGAGTGATCGAGACAAAGAGGGATCTTCAAGTGGGTGGATGGTACCCACATGACTTCAAGGTAAGGCTGATGACTCTATTCAGCAGCATCTCTTCTCTGAGAGTGGGTGGATGGTACCCACATGACTTCAAGGTAAGGCTGATGACTCTATTCAGCAGCATCTCTTCTCTGAGAGTGACAGAGTGACATCACCTCAACACTGGGCTCAACTTTGTATTCCTTGTGGTTCTCAGTTGGAGACAAGGTGAACCACACGATGACGGTGGAGCAGAACACTGTGTAGCATGGGATGGCAGCTTGTCTGAAGAACCGTGTGACAGACTGCACTACTGGATCTGTGAGAAGGTCTTAGTCCTGGAACATCCGGAAGCTGACCTGAACAAAGAGGGTCCGTAGACTTTGTTTGTGTTCATGAGTTGAGAATGGTTCCTCCTTTCTATTCTCTGTGCAGTAGATACAGTATAAATACTCTTTATGAATGGAAAGGTGGTTGGATGTGTGTACCTCTGATCAGGGTCTGTGTCTACTAGTGATGCAGGGTTTAGGTATTTTCTCACCTGAATCCTCATCTTGCTGTAACTGCACCCGACCGCTACTCAGACCGCCGTTTGTAAACTAGAGAAAATGACCCCGCGTCCGCTTCCCCCCCACTATTATAAAATGGTGCCCCATGAGGCGAAAGTAGTTTTAGTATAATTCATTAATAATTTCAAGCTGTTATTCAATAATATAATTTGCCTAAATTGTTGCCATCTTTTTCAGCACATGAGACCAGCCTTTTATCGGTGATGCATTTGGATTAAAGCACCAATCAACTAACTGCATTCTTTCCTTATTTTGACAAAACGTTATTGAACAGAAACACAGACCAGCTGAAATATTACAAAATAAAGAGGCATTTGCATGTGAACATAAATAAAGAATGCAACAAGCGCATTATAGGCTATAATAAAACATGTATCCTTTTGTAAAATAACTCAGAATAAAATGTGCTTGTAAATAACATTTTCTGTCCAACAAAGAACAACAAGATATTTGGAACAAAATCACATAGGACTTTTTATGGACAGGCTATAATGGCTTTTAAAGAGCCTACTCCTGCAGTTATACCCGGGTCATGTGGGCTTATTACTCATGTCTTACTCTGTCTGGGCATATCTAGCGTCTACATAGTGTCTTTGTCTGCGTTTGTTTGCACTAGTTTCAATTTTAGCTGGTTAAAGGTTTTGCGTTCTCCTCCGCAAGCTCCGCCCCGACTCGTTTATCTCTGAGCTGGAGTGTCTTCCCCTCCCTGGGAAATCTTTGTAGATACTGCTGTGATATTCAATCATGTATGAAAGGGCAGGTGAGAAAACTGGGTCTGAATCTTCTGGGTCGCCCTCTAGTGGACAGGTATTAGAGAGTGAAGGGAGTGTTTTGATGGTGCATCTCTAGATACGTGTTGTACAACGTTCACTCATCTCGTCCTGGTTTCTTCTGGTTCAGTGATGCCCGCGAAGGAGGAGGACCCCAGCATCACAGAGTTCCACTCCTCTACCAAGGTGTTGCCCGTGGGCCGCACGGCCCAATTCTCCTGCGATGCCGGCGGCACGCCGGAGCCCACCGTCGAGTGGCTACACAACGGCAGGCCCCTGGAGAGGGACAGCTCAGACAACCAATCAGAGCCTGCGGCCTGGGTGGAGAGGGGGTTCCTCTTTGTCAGAGGTGTGAAGTATGGTGTGAACACGGTCTGCTGCATGGCGACCAACAGCGCTGGCTCGGCCAATCACACCACAGAGCTGCTTGTTGTTGGTAAGATCTGGATCCAATGAGAGATGTTTGTTGTTGATGTATTCATAACATTGTTGTTTATGAATTCATAACATTGTTGTTGATGTATTCAAAACATTGTTGTTGATGTGTTCATAACATTGTTGTTGATGTATTCATAACATTGTTGTTGATGTATTCACAACATTGTTGTTGATATTTTCATAACATTGTTGTTGATATATTCATAACATTGTTGTTGATGTATTCATAACATTGTTGTTGATATAAAAAAATGTTGTATATATATACTTATGTATATGTATGTGTATGTATGAGTACATGTCTATGTATATATAGTATGTACGTGTATGTATGAGTACATGTCTATGTATATATAGTATGTACGTGTATGAGTACATGTCTATGTATATATAGTATGTACGTGTATGAGTACATGTCTATGTATATATAGTATGTACGTGTATGTATGAGTACATGTCTATGTATATATAGTATGTACGTGTATGTATGAGTACATGTCTATGTATGTATAGTATGTATGAACCAGTTCTATGGCTCCAACAGTTAATTTCCAGCCTGTATGTGAGCTCAGCTTGTTCAGTCTGTTGTTCACACAGGTGTCCCTTTGAAGGTTGAGTGCTATGTATGTGTATTGGGAAATCTAACAGTTTCATATCTTGAAAGATATTACAAGTATTGCTTAGCTATTTCATAAGAGTAATTAGCTCATCATGCTGAACGTGTTGATGTATAATATGTGTATGTAGTGTAAATATTGAGGAAGTAAATGCAGTTTATACATTTTCCTTGGTTTCAATGTTTTGATTGGGACTGCCACTCACACTCACACAGGATTTCTAATTAACTTTAACTTAAATATCTTTAAAACTACATGTACCATTGCTTAGAAAATCTATATATATTAGAAAATGCTATTTGTATAGTCTTTCTATGTTAATGTTCGTAGAGTAGATGGCACGTGAAAAAGGACAGGAATAAGAAGAATTATGCAAGAGAACAGTACTAGTGATGATGGTGATGAAGAACGGTTCAGCAGCTAATCATATCTTGTTCTCCCGTCAGATGCCTGTGAACTCACACTGGACCCAAACACAGCCAACAGTCAACTCTCTCTGTCTGAGGACAACAGAAAGGTGACGTGTGTTGGAGAGGAGCAGTCGTATCCTGATCACCCAGAGACATTTGACTCCATCCCCAGGTGTTGTGTAGAGAGGCTCTGACTGGCCGCTGTTACTGGGAGGTAGAGTGGGAAGGAGGTGTTGAGATAGGAGTGACATACAGAGGAATCACAAGGAGAGGATGGGGTGATGACGGCTGCTTGGAGTGAACAACACGCCCTGGAGTCTTTATTGTAATGATGATGGTTACTCTGCCTGGGTACAACGGTAGAGATACAGGCCTACGTCTCCCCCCCCCTGGCTCTAACAGAGTAGGAGTGTATCTGGACCGGCCTGCTGGCACTCTGTCCTTCTACAGAGTGTCCCCAGATGTAGGAGGGTCCTCAGACACACTGACACACATCCACACCTTCCAGTCCACCTTCACCCAGGAGGACCTCCACCCTGCGTTCAGGTTATGGGATGGTGCCTCAGTGTCTCTGTGTCGGTTGTAAAAAAAAAAAAACGCGGCGCGGCTGCCGTGTGTGTTTTTTTTTTTTTTTCCACACACACACATAGTACACACACACACATAGTACATAGTACACACATAGCGCACGCACATAGTACACACATAGTACACACACACACACACACACAGTACACGCACACACATAGCACACGCACATAGTACACGCACAAATAGTACACACACATAGTACACACACATAGTACATACACACATAGCACACACATAGTACACACACATAGTATACACACATATAGCACATGCACATAATACATACACATAGTACACATGCACATAGTACACGCACATTATTACACGAAGAAGTTATATTTTCTCTTTCATTTACTTCAATAATCTTTTACATTTTTTTATGTAACATACTGTTTGCTTTTACTCAAGTCTGTTTTTTGAATTAAAAATGGAGGAGAGAGATTTATTGTGGCTATATTTTCCGTATTTTCTTATTTTGTAAAGATTTAATGTGTAATTGTGTGATGTTTTATTTGAAGGGTTACATGGCTATTTTATACGTTGTTAATGTTTATTGGACAAGCATATACAATGTAATATTTGTCTATTTACATTCATCTTGCTCTGCTTATTACAACAATAAATAGTTTAGTATGAAGTAATTCAGTACTTGAGTAGTCTTTTCACTAAATACTTTCTTACTCTTTCTCAAGTCATTATCTGATGACTACTTTTACTTCTACTTGAGTTAGTATTACTTTAAATATATACTTGTTATATATAAAAGTAGGCTGTTATAAATAGGAGGTTATTGTCAGTGCTCATTATTCTAAATAATTATATTATCTACAATTCTTATCATTACCAATATAAACACTTACGTTGTTGCGTCTTAGTATGTCTTCTATGATCTTAAACTTAGTAACCTATGCTCTTTAGTCAACGTTACTAGAATAATCACATAATGCAGAAAGAAAACCCTGGTTGTGGTTCAGAGCGAGAATTTGTCTCTCAAACTAGGAATATAGACCTATAAAAATATAATAATCTGTGTGTTCTGTGTATGAGACGCATCGCCATGCACCAAGAGTATGGCTAGAGTTCTTAACAGCTTTATTCTTTATTATTTGTTGGTTCCTATAACTATATAAGCCTAATTATAAAGGGTAATGAAGCTTTAATAGAAGAGTTCTCAACAGCTTTATTCTTTATTATTAGTTGGTTCCTATAACTATATAAGCCTAATTATAAAGGGTAATGAAGGTTTAATAGAAGAGTTCTCAGCAGCTTTATTCTTTATTATTTGTTGGTTCCTATAACTATATAAGCCTAATTATAAAGGGTAATGAAGGTTTAATAGAAGAGTTCTCAACAGCTTTATTCTTTATTATTCGTTGGTTCCTATAACTATATAAGCCTAATTATAAAGGGTAATGAAGGTTTAATAGAAGAGTTCTCAACAGCTTTATTCTTTATTATTCGTTGGTTCCTATAACTATATAAGCCTAATTATAAAGGGTAATGAAGGTTTAATAGAAGAGTTCTCAACAGCTTTATTCTTTATTATTTGTTGGTTCCTATAACTATATAAGCCTAATTATAAAGGGTAATGAAGGTTTAATAGAAGAGTTCTCAACAGCTTTATTCTTTATTATTCGTTGGTTCCTATAACTATATAAGCCTAATTATAAAGGGTAATGAAGGTTTAATAGAAGAGTTCTCAACAGCTTTATTCTTTATTATTCGTTGGTTCCTATAACTATATAAGCCTACGTCTGTGAGTACTGCTCTCCATGCAGAGACTGACTGACTGACTGAATGACCCCGCCCCTCCACAAACCAATTGAACCGAAGGGCGGGGCTACACATAGCCCCGCCCGCACGCGAGCCACGTCTAGTGGGAGGGAACGCCTCTTTGTAAAGTCCCACAAGCAGCAAGGGCGGCTTATTGTCAACGTGTGATCTATGTCGATGTGAAGGAAACCGCTGCAGCTTATTGGCCGTAGTGACAAGGGCGTGTTGTCACCAGATCGCTGTTTGGAATGGACGTCTGGGACTACTGCTCTCCGTGCTCTCACACATGCCCGGCCACGTTGTGGGAATCATGGGAAACTTGTTTTCCAGCCAATCACTTTCATTTCACCCGCGTTGTACTCGTGAACCAATGTGCGCGGAAGGGGAGCACGGGATGGGTTTGAAACCCGACACAAGCTGTACAACCGTCTCCTCCGTTTGGCTCGAGCCAGAGACCGTCCCACCTGTCTCTCACTGGATCCTGTGGTCCAATCAAACGATCGCACGCGCCGCTCTCAACTCGCTCATTAATAAAGTCAATCAAGCTTCAGCTTTGTTCCCGCCCCTTTGTACACCCCCGCTAAAAGCAACAAGCTAACTGAACTTATGAAGCCCATGGTTTAGCTGACTGTTTTTAAAGAGCAGTGCTTTTTTACATGGGTGATTAAATAGGGTCCGATCTTCATATTGTATAGTTCATCATAGTGTTTATTAGGAGAAATAATAGGATATGAATAGATGAGTGTAATAAGTCTCTTGGTGGTGAAGGTGGTATAAGTAACAATAACTTGTGTTAAATGCTAAATGCTTCTCCTCAAGTGAACCAGTGTTTAGTTGTCTTTTGTAGCGGTCTGAGCCGCCAGTACATCACGTTGATGCAACTCATGAGGCAGTATCAGGAGTCAGCCTCTGAACCTCACACAGCACAGGTAGTGTGGATGTGGCCAACCAATGAGAAGAGACCAGCCGCGGGAACAACACGGCGGTAGCGTGCCCGCGCCTTCCGCGTTCCTTCAGCAGCTTGAATGGACTCATGGACGCGCTCTTCTGCAGGCATTCTGCGGCGTAAACGGTCGCGCCACGTCCGTGTCAGTGAAGAATCGGAGGGATTTTCAACACGAATATCGTTATCAGCGATCTAATAGTGTGAAATATTGTCCAATGTCCGGTCTTTACACCAAGACTAATCTGAACCAAATCTATTTCAACCACCTATTTGGTTTTGAAGACAACATCGTCCAACTAACATCACCGCGGTGCGCTATTAAACCTTCATTACCCTTTATAGGCTTATATAGTTATAGCAACCAATGAATGACAAAGAATAAAGCTGTTGAGAACTCTTCTATTAAACCTTCATTACCCTTTATAATTAGGCTTATATAGTTATAGCAACCAATGAATGACAAAGAATAAAGCTGTTGAGAACTCTTCTATTAAACCTTTATTACCTTTTGTATTCAGTAGAATAGGTACCTTCTCAGTACAATATGTATTCAGTAGAATAGGTACATTCTCTACAATATGTATTCAGTTGAATAGGTACATTCTGTACAATATGTATTCAGTAAAATAAGTACATTCTCAGTACAATATGTATTCAGTTGAATAGGTACATTCTCCTTACTCTCCTTCGCTCTCTCCCCCTCCTTCCCTCATTCTCTTCCCCTCCTCTCAATCTCTCCCTCCATCTCTCCTTCCCTCTCAGTGTCTCTACTCTCTCTTCACCTCTTTCCCCTCCCTTTTTCTCTCTATTTCTCCCACCGTCTCTCTTTCCCCTCCCTTTCCCTCTCCCTCCTCTCTCTCCCACCTTCCCTCTTCCCCCCTCCCTCCCTCTCCCTCCCTCTCTCCTACAGTGAAGCTGACTGTCATCGATGTCTCTGTGTCAACAGCATTGGGCCTGTGTGTCACTCCGTCCACTGCCGCCACCTAGCGGCCGCCGGCTGCCACTTCTCCACGTGCTTCTGTTTACACACACTGCCAGCAATCACCAATCTACGCTCCCTATTTCTCCACCGCGCTTCCTAGCAGCCGGCGCCAGCTCGTTGTTACTCTCCATCCGGTAGTATCTTCGTTCACGCAATCCTGACTCTTGTGATTCTCTCTCTCTTTTTGCCTGTCCCTAGCTTGCCCTCTTCCTGTGTCCAGCTTCCCTCCGGATTCCGGTACCTGCTGTGACCTTGGCCTGCCCGACCACCCGCCTATCGCCCAGCCCCTGTCCGCCTGACTGTCCGCCTGCCGCCCAACTCTTGACCGCCTGACCGCGACTAGCCCAGCCCCTGTCTGCTTCCCGTGAGTAAATCCCTTTGAACCCTCCTTCGTCTCTGTCTCCTGTGTCCTGCATTTGGGTCCCTCGTTCCGTACTATAACACTGTGTCTTCCATGTTCAGTTAAAGTTCATATCTCTCTCCCTCCCCCTCTCTCTCTCCCCCAACTTCCCTCTCTCTCCCTTTCTCACTCGCTCTATCCTCCCCTCTCTCCCTCTCCCTCCCTCTCTCCTACAGTGAAGCTGACTGTCATCGATGTCTCTGTGTCAATAGCATTAGCTCTGTGTCTTCCAATCTAAATGTTCAGTTAAAGTTCATATCTCTCTCCATCTCTCTGTCCCCTCTCTCTTGTTCTGTTTTTTATAAGTTTAATGATATCAAATTGCAAACGACTACAGGAAGTAGAAAATATTGACAATGGGAAGTGTTCATTTTGATAACGTAATAAAATGGTTGTAAACTTTTTTGATTTCAATTCAACTTTACAAAAGTACAATGGGACATATTCAGTGGAAAAGGAGCATTCTGTCCAATATGTATTCAGTAGAATATCTACCTTCTCAATCTGTATTGTACTGAATAATCTCTCTCTCTCTGTCTCTGTCTCTGTCTCTGTCTCTGTCTCTGTCTCTGTCTCTGTCTCTGTCTCTCTCTCTCTCTCTCTCTCTCTCTCTCTCTCTCTCTCTCTGTCTCTCTCTCTCTCTCTCTCCTACAGGGAAGCTGACTGTCATCGATGTGTGTCTCTGTCAACAGCATTAGGCCTGTGTCTTCCATCCAAACGATGAATTAAAGTTAATCTCTCTCTCTCTCTCTCTCTCTCTCTCTCTCTCTCTCTCTCTCTCTCTCTCTCTCTCTCTCTCTCTCTCTCTCTCTCTCTCTCTCTCTCTCTCTCTCTCTCTCTCTCTCTCTCTCTCTCTCTCTCTCTCTCTGCAGGATGTCTTTGGTCAGACAGAAATGGAGAGAGACACAGAAGACATCAGCAGTCCCACTAGAGATGTGTTTCAAGACATTGTGTCAGCCCGGCTCCAGCGCAGCGGCCCAGACGGCCCAGGGGAGCGCTGGTAGACGGAGCAGACCGCCGCTCTCCCCCAGCTGGCCCCCGGGAGCACATTAGCGCTGGCCCCACTCAGCGCCGTGGGAAACACCTGCGACGGAGGAGGAGGAGGAGGAGGAGGAGGAGGAGGAGGAGGAACGCCAGCAGACACCGGGACTCGGGGTGACTTGTTTTAAGGTTTGTCCTACAGAACGTGTAAACGGGCTGCGTGTGTGTGTGTCGTGTGTCGCAGAGCGGAGAGAACGCAGCCTAACGCCACGAACATCCAACAGCCTGGGGGAGAGGATGCTCGCGGGTAGAGGACCGTTTCCCTCTTCCCTAGAACCGGAGCCGCCCTGGGGAACGGACGTTGGAGCGCAGCTACCCGGAACGAGAAGCTGGACCAACCCCTCGGAGGGGCAGTGACGCTACGCTGACGAGTGGCCTCCGGGCCTGTACCACCCCCCCCCCCCACCCACCCACTAATAGGGAGAGACCGCCCCATCTTCCACCGGCTCTGGAGCCCTTAGCCGGGCCCCCGGCCCCACGACCCCAGCTGAGGCCACGCGGCCGACCCGTCCCACCCGCCTGTGGCGAGTCGTCCGGAGAGGGCGACGGCCCCGGGAGGGACGGTCCCAAACCGCCGATGGGAGGGCCCCACCACACGGACTCCACGGGGCCTCCCCCAGACCTCGTGACTGCCACTCACAGAGGTCTCTGACTTGGGGTGGGAGGGGGGGGGGGGGACCGGCCCGGGCAGTTCACCACCGCCCAACTGCAGGACGACGCCCTGAAGCACGCCTGGAGCCACGTCCTCGCCCGTGACGGCCAGGCCCGGGAGTCGGTGAGTAACCTACCCCACCCCCATTCCAGCACCAGGCCGGGCTTGCTTTATCGGGTAGTAGAGGGGGGGGGGGGGGGGGGGGGGGGAGCAGTGACCCAGCAGTTGGTGGTGCCCCCACCCCTACATGAGCAAAGTCCTTTACATGGCCCATTCCCATGTACTAGGGGCTCACCTAGGCATGGACTAGACTAGGGACACAATCCTAGAGCGGGTTTACTGGCCCGGGGTTAAGAGGGACGTCACTCAGCACTGTCAGGCGTGTCCGGAGTGCCAGCGCACCGCCCCGAGATTTGTCAATTCTTTATTGACAACTGTCAAAGGGATCGAACACAATAAAGCCCAAGAGCTTGTTTCCATTGTGGTCCTTTTGGGTGGAAGTGTATGTTATGTCTGTGAGTGTATGAATATATATATTTAAGAATACAATAAGTGTAAATGTGTGTGTGTGTGTGTGTGTGTGTGTGTGTGTGTGTGTGTGTGTGTGTGTGTGTGTGTGTGCGTGTGTGTGTGTGTGTGTGTGTGTGTGCACATGTGCCTATGTGAGCACACAAGGGGAGACGGGATGGGACAGCAGAAAACAGTACATGTATGGTACAAAATATCATCCAATTCAATCATTTAAACATGAGTCTATATACAGTGTACATCATAAAACCTTAAATACACAAATGGCTATCCTGTATAATTCATCCCAAAATTCATTAATTCATCAATCAGCCTTAAAAAAATCATGTTCTCCAAATCAAGACAACGTTACCTAGCAATGCATAACAATTGACTCAAACTGGCAGGATGAGTCTATAGGACCTACTACCCCTCAACCAACTCAGTAAATATATTTTAGGACCAGCTGCTACTCAGCCTTAAGAAAATTATTTTCTATAATATATCAATCAAAACTTATTTAAAAACAACATTATTATTTCCAATATTATTTCCCTCTCAGCCAACAGGGGGTGCTGCAGCACTCTCAGCGCCATACTTCCAGCGCCTATGTGTATCTGTATTCACTGTAAGTAGCTTTGGATGAACGCGTCTGATAAATGACTCAATAGTAAGATGTGAGGCCGTTTATCAAAGCTACTAACTACCAACATAAGAGAGAGGCTCAGTAGCGAGCTCAAACTAACTAACTACTAGTCCTACATTGGGCCAGATGTTAGAAAACAGTAGTTCTCCTAAAGACCTCGTAGAGTTTAGGTTTTGTTTCGTAACGTTTCATTTAACTATTTTTTCAGTTGTCACGGGATCGCCCACCTCTCTTTTTGGTACTGCTGGAATAGTTAGGAGGTGTGTGTGTGTGTGTGTGTGTGTGTGTGTGTGTGTGTGTGTGTGTGTGTGTGTGTGTTGTGTTGTGTGTGTGTGTGTGTGTGTGTGTGCGCAGGATCGTTGTTTGATTTCTAACATCCATGATATTTGCTTGTAAACTCATAAGCTGTCATGGACCAATCTTTGCCACTTTATTTAAATTATGTAATAACTAAATTAAAGTTAAAGTATTTAACAATATTTTACTAAACAAATCAAAATATGCTTACTGTTGTAATATGTACACAATGTGTATGCATGACAAGAATGAACATAATCCTAGATTAGCTAGAAAGGAGAGCAGAGAGGAGGAAGAGAAGGGAGAGGAAGGAGAGAGGAGAAACTAAGATGAGAGGATAGAGAGGAGAGGAGAGCTGTCAAGACAAAGTCACAGTACTCACACACATGGGGTGAATCTTTACATGTAGTCACTGTGACATTTGTGTAAGGTGTAACACATGTTGGGTTGTTGTATGGTGGACATTAAGTCATTGACTGGCTCATCAGCTACAACCTTGTGCAATCAATCAGTGATTTTAATCCTTCCATGAATCCCATAATGTGTAAAATAGGGGTTTTAGGCATCAGATTTACATTGTTTTATCCCCCTGATAATGTGCCTAAACTACTTAATACATATTGTACTGAGAAAGTACATATTCTACTGAAAATTGACATATTCCACTACATATTGTACTGAGAATGTACCTATTGCACTGATAATGTATTACACTGAATACACATTGTACTGAGAATGTACCTATTCTACTGAATATATATTGTACTGAAATGTATCTATTCCACTGAATACATATTGTACTGATGATGTACTTTTTTCCAATGAGAATGACCCATTCTATTTTTTGCAATTTATTGTTGAAATCTGAAAAGTTTACAGACATTTCACATTATGTTGTCATTCATGATTCAGAAATATAAACTAATGTTAAAAAAAAACTACAGATTAGGTGACACAAACTAATCACCCAAACAGGTTCTACACAACTGCAACCATTTAACATTTTATAGCATTACACTTGAAAAATAGAGTGTAATCTAAGAATTTCAAATGGGTTACATTTTATATTAGTAAGGGTTATTTTCTTAACAAATTGATCCTTGTTAAAAGACAGCAGATTATACATTATATACATTAATGCAGTTCTCTCAGATCTCATATAGCAGAGATTCTCAATCATGAAACAACATTAGTTGTTTTGGTCGTTTGATTATTTTATCATCAAACAAAGGTCCTAGTCTGTTTGATTGACAGGTGAGATGATCAGGGGGGCAGAGTTTATACCTTCATAATTATAGAGACATGGGCAGAGGAATGGATAGAGAGGCTCACTAAAGGTGCAGCCAGTAGCAGAGTAGATATGAACCCTGGCTTCCACATCAGAAGGAGACCAGACCCTCATCATAATCAACAAACACCCCCACCTTCTGGAGCTTAGCTCTCAGAGGGAGACGGACAGCAGGGTTATCTTTAAATAACAACCCATCGCTGTTGAAGTAAAGAGTCCAGTAACCATTCTCAGGGGTCAATATGATCCGACCTTTTCTGTTGATGGACTCTCTGGCCACTCCTAAACACCATTTAGTCTTGTCTTTAACCTGGACCTCAAAGTAAAATCTCCTGAGGAGAAGGTCTGTCTTGTGAGAACGAATTTATGCTGTGTAAATCTGTTAGGGTTGTCTGGGAGTTTCTTCCTTTCACCTTTATCATGGACTTGTTTCCCATCCTCAGACAGGATGAGACAGGGATGAGCTGTATCAGGATCCAGAGTCACATCTACTTCATACTGCTGGACCCTCTTCAGTTCAGCAGCACGCAGCTTCTTCATCTCCATGTTCAGTGTCTCCTCCAGCTGATCCAGGGATCTCCTCAAGGTCCCTACGTATGACGGAGGACGGACCTCCACCGTTGTCCAGTCCTGATGGGTGGAGGATTCTTCAGGGATCTGAAGGTCTGGAGGAAGTGGAGGTGGTCTTTAGTGTGTGAGAGCTGCTTCACCTCTGAGCTTCTATAGATCAGATCTTCTAATTTCCTGCTCCAGCTCTTTGATGAGGTCTTCAACCTCTTTCTCTGTGGATTGCAGTCTCTCTTTAACCGTTTGGTTGAACTCATCCTGCCACTTTTCAATGAAGATCATCAGAGCAGTGAAGACCTGCACACCATTGGCTATTTCTCTGTCTGCGTCTTTCTTGCTCAATTCTACTGTGTCTTTGATCTCCTTAATCTTTAGTTTTCTCTCCTGGATCATCTGCTGAACTTCAGCCTCTATCTTCCCCAGCTGGGCCGTCTTCACTTCATATTCCTCCTTTAGAGACACAACAGGATGTGACTTGTGGTCTGTCTCTGTGCAGAACAGACACACACACACCTGTTCAGTCTGGCAGAAGAGCTCCAGAAGTCGGTCGTGTTTCTTACACATCCTGTCTTCCAGACGGTCCATAGCCTCGACCAGCCGATGTTTCTTTCAGGATTGCGACTCTCTGATGTGGCTCCAGGTGGGTTTGGCAGTAAGAGATTAAACACACTAGGCAGGACTTCACGGCCTTCAGCTGGGTCCCAGTACAGACGTCACAGGGAACTTCTGCTGGTTCAACACAAGGCTGCTCTTTGACTCGTACAGAACTTCTAAACTGATCAATCATCTCTGAAAATACAGTATTGACCTGTATATCAGGTCTTGTCTGGAACAGCTTGTTGCAAACAGGACATTTGTACTGGAGTTGGTCATCCCAGAACTTTGTAATACAGGTTCTACAGAAGTTGTGTCCACATGGTGTGGAAACTGGGCTGTTGAACACATCCAGACAGATGGAACATGAAAAGTTCTCTTCAGACCAGGAAGTAGCAGAGGCCATTCCTAGACACAGAAGAAAAGGTTTATGTACTGAGCAATTCCTATATTTGACTAATTCCATAACGGGAAGAGCGGTTTTAACTTCCGTCAAAGTTGTGTTGTTTTACTCACCTTGTTGTTTCTGTCTGTCAGACTATTTGCTCCAAAATGCGTTTAATTCTTCTCCTGAAAGAGAGAACTGCTTCCACGTCGGGTGGCTTTGGTTTCTATGAACCTAAGTTTCATTCTCTGAACAACACGTCCTCTCCTCTCCTCCTCTAACTCTGGGCTCCGCCCCTAACTCCAGGTTCCTCCCCTAATACCTGGCTCCGCCCCCACAGACACAGTTCTATGATGTTTTACATTTCACTCTGATATTGGGCGTGTTCATGTATTGTGTAGGCTAATTCAAATGCATTGATGTGTGGTCAAATATGTTCAATCTTTAATAGACAAAACACAGACCAACAGATATTGCAAAACCAGAGACAATTGTGGGGATTTAATGGTGATTTGAGGTCGGATTCAAACCGGCGACCTTGCGTCTGTGAGGCAGGAGTTGCACTATAGTAGATGGACATGTGTTTGAATTACTGGGTTTCAATTACATTATGTTTAGAGAGGGAGCGGTCTTACAAACGTGACAGATGTATGACTTATAAACCGGTTTACTGGAAGTAAACACATCTAAATAATCAAAGACATAATGACACACACACACAAAGGCACACACACAGAGACACAGAGACACACACAAACACACAGACACAGTGGTTTCATAATAGATGCCGTTTATGTGTGATATTTTGCCACAGACACAATGGTTACATAGTAGATGTCGTTTATGTGTGGTATTCTCCCACCTGCGGGCAAATTGGTGCCAATGAACTTAAGAGCAATCATGTTAATTGACACTGTGACATCATGGAATGAGATATGGACACACATATTGTATTATATGTTAAGGGAGGTGTCCTCTATGTGCTTGCCAAGTTACACATGTCTGATCTCTTCTGAAGCTGACTTGTGGCTGATATAGTAATGTTCCATCATTTGTAACTTTTGAATTTACCATAACTCAGCCATTTTTTACCCAATGAAGAATCGCTCAAAGATTTAATTTCAAACAGGCCCATAGATCATGAATCTAAAATCCCTTATTCCTGGGAAGCTCTGTTTCTGTAGAAGAAGATTTTTTAAGGTTTCATGAAATTGTCACTGTACAGCAAAATCTACACTGACTGACTTTATGGTCCTGTTAGATAAAATGTTCAACATGTGAAATAAGGCATATATGTATATGAAGTTTTAAAAATATTCATCCATAGGGGCGGATGTGCCGATCGTTTAACTTTGACCAGATATTATAGAGCCCCCTATGCCTGCTTACTGGGGATATGTACAAATCCCCCTAATTTGAAAACTTTAGATTACTCCACCATGGAGATATAAGCGTTGCCAATCAAGAATAATAACTAGGACTGCAAGCAGTCACACAAGGTATTCACAGCCCACGCACCTCCTTCCCCACGCACCTCCTTCCCCCCACACCTCTGCAGACTGAGAAAGACAGACAGACACAAACAGACAGACCCACACACATACATGCACACTCAGACATACAGAGAGACACGCAGACAGAGATAGACAGACAGACACAAACACACAGACAGAGAAACACGCACATACATGCACACTCAGACATACAGACAGACACACAGAGAGAGAGAGACACACACACACACATATACATGCACACTAAGACATACAGAAAGACACGCAGACAGAGAGACACGCAGACAGAGATAGACAGAGAGACACACAGAGAGAGAGAGACACACACACAGACAAACACACACATACATGTTCAATTCACACTATGTTTTGAGGGAGCGGTCTTCCCATAGTGGCAGATGTATGACTTATAAACCGGTTTACTGGAAGAAAACATCTAAATAATCACCTGTCATGTCTCTAAAGTAAACAGAGTCGACAGCCACCTTCAAAACAGACCATTGAGAAATGATGTGTGTACCCCATTATGGCCCAGCCTGCGTTGTAGAGAGGTCTCGGTTTGGATAGGTGAACGTCAAACCAATGCATCCAATTCACTTCTAAAAGTTGTTATATTCTGAAATACCTTTATATAAAATATAAAATACAGAATATACAGAGTATGTTTAAAAAAAAATTAACCGTACAGTTGTGCAGGAATGTGCAAAATATGACCATGCAAATGTTCACAGTATTAAGTTGAACAAAATGTGGAATGTGCAAGAAACTAAAAGATGAAAGGCAGTGCATCGCTGCACCTGTCCTCCACACTTCATACACCTCCACCCAACGCTGAACACCAACTTAATGGTGTGGAAATGCAAGACGCAGTGTGACAACAAGTGTGTCTCCAATTCTCATAGCTTTTATAGATTTGAACTCTGGAGACAATATAAACACGCTTTGCACATCCCGTCATGACAAAACCCGCATCAATAAACTGGACGTAGAAGCGTTTCACTGAATCTAAAGGTGAACTGCATGTGATTGACGCGTTTCAGCGTGTAGAACAAACGCAGCAGCGTTTAGTGGAGCAGTGAAGATGCAGCAGCGAGTCGGCCTGCCGACGGAGAATCCTTCTCTGCAGCTCGAGTAGGTGTGTGCGTAATCCCTGCCCGTTTCTATTGGTCCGCAGTTAGGGCTCCACAGTAAAGCATATGAAAGCACGGAGCCAAAGACACACTCAGCGGTCCAAGGCACAAGCCTAGGCGGCGTAAGCCTACATGAAATAGAACAGCTGTGTTTACTGCCGCTACGCTTGCTGCAGGAATGCGCCCTGGCGTGCACGCGCACAGTGCACACACGAGCAGCAGAGCTATGAGAGCAGCAGACAGCGGATTCAGTCAGAGTAGCAAGTAGAGGCGCAAGCAGCACTGTGTGTGTGTGTGTGTATGTGTGTGTGTGTGTGTGTGTGTGTGTGTGTGTGTGTGTGTGTGTGTGTGTGTGCGCGCGCGGCTGTGTCTGCGCATGGCTGTGTCTGTGAGCGTGTCAGAAGGCTACTGAGGGGGCGGGCCCGAGCCTGGAGCTCTTTATAAAGACCCCTCTCTCGTGTTCAGGAAACGGAAGTTTACGGAAATCCAACATACGAAGGGACGACATGACGAAGAGACGACATGACGAAGAGACGACGTGAACGCGTTAGCCTCTCCGGAGACGAAGAACAAGACGTTTTAAAGCAGAGAGCCGGGACAGAAACATTCCAAGGTGGGTCCAACACATTGAACCTCTAATCCTCATTGTTGCCGTCCTGTCTGCAGTGCGCCATGTTGTACTGTAGCGTTAGCCCCACACGGGTCTCCTGCGCTCCGTGTGAACACGTGATGTTGATGCTTAGCGAAACCAACCTTCACGTGCTCTATTGTGTTGCCTCGTCGGATTCCACCAGCGCGTGCTCGGTGCTCGGCGTCCTGTTTGGAGCACGGCGCAGGCACGCGGGGCCGCACTCTTTACGCGGAGGGGGGGGGGGGGGGGGGGGGGGGGGGGAGACAATTGTGACTTTTTTGCTGACTTTTCTTGTTAGATATTGGAACTGGAAGTAAACATAATGCCCCATCTACAACTACATCACTCTCTGATGCCTTTTAAAGAACATGCATTCAGCTTAATTTGTGTTCTGGGATACTAGGCCTGCAAAATTGTTTTATTTGGCCATATATTATGGACTGGTGCTTTTTCAGTTGATGTGTACTGCTGCTCTTTTCCTGTGCTCAGTGAGATGTGCAGTGTGGCCTAATCACAGATCAGAGTATTAATTTCTAGACACACAGAAAAAGGGCTGTTGCTTGCCATGCAATACAAAGGTACTGAGTAGGCCTAATCAACACCTATTGATTATTTTACGTTGACCGCTTCCTTCTGGTGTGCAGTTTTCTGTTCAGCATGCCTGGTATAAAATGTGTGTGTGTTTGCTTCTGTTGTACACACACACACACACACACACACACACACACACACACACACAAACAGTTTATGGGCTGCCTCGTTCTAGTTCAGCCTGGAAATTTGTCTTACTTGTGCTTATTTATTATTCTTATTATTATGTTTTATTTTTTAAGTACTTGAATTTACCTGAATTATTTTGATTTAAGCTATTTTGTAATTTGTTTGTATTTATTTTATTGATTGGATGAACTATAATTAGCCTAAAGATGATTATTTTGTATTTTTGTCTGTCTGATTTGTTGTCTTGTGTTAAAAAAAATGAATCAGACGTTACTCAACAGTTACTCAGTACTTGAGTAGTTTTTTCACCAAGTACTTTTTTACTCTTACTCAAGTAATTATTTGGATGACTACTTTTTACTTTTACTTGAGTCATGTTATTCTGAAGTAACAGTACTTTTACTTGAGTAACATTTTTGGCTACTCTACCCACCTCTGGTTGTATATTAATTCATTTAATTGTGGAGTACAATTTAAATGCAAGAAGGCCTGAAGCTTTATTTGAACAGTTCTTCTGAAGGAAGATCTGCCATTTGTCGTTTCCTGGTGATCGTTCATCCAGAATTATTACCAGGAAAGGAAAATAAAGCAGATCTTCCTTCAGAAGAACTGTTCAGATAAGGCTTCAGGCCTTTTTGAGGCCCAGCTGCATGCAGACCCCATCCCTGTTGCTCTATGCCACTGTATTTTCTTTTCTCTTGTTTATTGATTTCTTTTTGTTTGTATCACGTTAAAATTTCTCAATAGTATAGAGTCTATAATAGTTATACATTCAAAACCTGTGTAAGGTGTTGCTGTTGGAGAAAGATGTCTTGTTCTTAACTTGTCTTCTTCTAAAAGAAGCGATAAGAGTAGCGTTAAAGTAGCCGCTGGATAAGCAGTATGGATCAGAGTAGTAGTGGCGTTAGAATCTTCCCTGTGTGTGAGTGCAGTTGGCTCCTTCATTCGCGGTGGTAGCGGTGTGAGAGTCGATAGTGACCAGTGTGTTTATGTTCAGTGCTGTTGTACCGACCTGTTGGCTCAAGAGCTTTGCTTTAAACAACAACACATTTATGAATATTAACACATTATTACATGTACATAACATATAGTTAAAATGGTAATTTAATTTTCATATTTCTTTTCTAGGAATGGTGTCCATCTCTTCCTGGTCTAAGGATATCTTTTCATGTTCCATCTGTCTGGATGTGCTCAACAGCCCAGTCACCACACCATGTGGACACAACTTCTGCAGAACCTGTATTTCAACATGCTGGGATGGCCAAGTCCAGTATAAAATGTCCTGTTTGCAGCAAGCTGTTCCAGACAAGACCTGATTTACAGGTCAATGCCTTCATATCAGAGATGGTTGATCAGTTTAGAAGTTCTGTACAAGTCAAAGAGCAGCCTTGTGTTGAACCAGCAGAAGTTCCCTGTGACGTCTGTACTGGGACCCAGCTGAAGGCTGTGAAGTCCTGCCTAGTGTGTTTTACCTCTTACTGCCAAACCCACCTGGAGCCTCATCAGAGAGTCGCAGGCCTGAAGAGACATCGGCTGGTCGACCCTATGGACCGTCTGGAAGACAGGATGTGTAAGAAACACGACCGACTTCTGGAGCTCTTCTGCCAGATTGAACAGGTGTGTGTGTGTCTGTGCTGCACAGAGACAGACCACAAGTCCCATCCTGTTGTACCTCTAAAGGAGGAATATGAAGTGAAGATGGCCCAGCTGGGGAAGATTGAGTCTGAAGTTCAGCAGATGATCCAGGAGAGACAACGAAAGATTCAGGAGATTAAAGACACAGCGGACCGCAGCAAAGCAGACGCAGACAGAGAGATAGCTGATGGTGTGCAGGTCTTCACTGCTCTGAAGCGCTCTATTGAAAAGTGGCAGGATGATTTCAACCAAACGGTTAAAGAGAGACTGCAATCCACAGAGAAAGAGGCTGAAGACCTCTTCAAAGAGCTGGATCAGGAAATAGAAGATCTGACCAATAGAAGCTCAGAGGTGAAGCAGCTCTCACAGACTGAAGACCACCTCCACTTCCTCCAGACCTTCAGATCCCTGAAGAATCCTCCACCCACCAGGGACTGGACAACGGTGGAGGTCCGTCCTCCGTACGTGGGGGACCTTGAGGAGATCCCTGGATCAGCTGGAGGATACACTGGATATGGAGATGAAGAAGCTGTGTGATGCTGCTGAACTGAAGAGGGTCCAGCAGTATGAAGTAGATGTGACTCTGGATCCTGATACAGCTCATCCCCGGCTCATCCTGTCTGAGGATGGGAAACAAGTACATCATGGAGGTGTATGGAAGACACTCCCAGACAACCCTAAGAGATTTACACAGAATCTAAATGTTCTCACGAGGCAGAGCTTCTCCTCAGGAAGATTTTACTTTGAGGTCCAGGTTAAAGACAAGACTGAATGGTGTTTAGGAGTGATCAGAGAGTCCATCGGCAGAAACGGTGGGATCAACCCAATCCCTGAGAATGGTTACTGGACTATTTTATTCAACAAGGAAGGTTTGGTATTTAGAGGTAACCCTGATGTCCGTCTCCCTCTGAGAGCTGAGCTCCAGAAGGTGGGGGTGTTTGTTGATTATGATGAGGGTCTGGTCTCCTTCTATGATGTGGAAGCCAGGGTTCATATCTACTCTGCTACTGGCTGCACCTTTAGTGAGCCTCTCTATCCATTCCTCAGTCCAGGGATCTATGTTTATAAAGGTAAAAACTCTGCCCCCCTGATCATCTCACCTGTCAATCAAACAGACTAAGACCTTTTGTTTGATAATAAAATAATCAAACTACCAAAACCACTTATGTTGTTTCCTGCATGGGAATCTCTAGTATGTTGATCTGAGAGAACTGCATTAATGTTGTACTGCTTTCATTTGACAAGAAGGAATTCCTTCGGAAAAGAACCCTGACTATTGTCAAATATAACCCATGATACATGATTCGATTACATACACTATATTGATCAATATCTGATTACTGCTGAATGTTTTTTACACATTTAACAATATGAAATTGTAAACATTTGCAGGTGCATGTTAAAAATCTCAAGTTTCTTAAACAAAACGAGTTTATTAGTTTATACTTCTGAAATATGAATGACATCAAATGTTTGTACACTTTTTTATTTCAATAAAAATGTACAAAAGGTAGAATGGGGTACTTTTCTGTGGAATAGTTACATTCTCTACAATAATTACTCAGTAGAATAGGTACATTCTCTGCAATATGTATTCAGTAGACTAGGTACATTCTCAGTACAATATGTATTCAGTAGAATAGCTATATTCTCAGTACAATAATTAGTCAGTAGAATATGTACATTCTCAGTACAATATGTATTCAGTAGAAAAACGACATTCTCAGTACAATATGTATTCAATAGAATAGGTACATTCTCTACAATATGTATTCAGTAGAACAGGTACATTCTTTACAATATGTATTCAGTAGAATAGGTACATTCTCTACAATATGTATTCAGTAGAATAGGTACATTCTCCTTCGCTCTCTCCCCCTCCTTCCCTCATTCTCTTCCCCTCCTCTCACTCCCTCCCTTCCTCTCTCCTTCCCTCTCAGTGTCTCTTCTCTCTACCTATTTTCCCCTCCCTTTCCCTCTCTCCCTCTCTCTCTCCCACCTTCCCTCTTCCCCCCTCCCTCCCTCTCCCTCCCTCTCCCCTACAGTGAAGCTGACTGTCATCGATGTCTCTGTGTCAACATCATTGGGCCTGTGTGTCACTCCGTCCACTGCCGCCACCTAGCGGCCGCCGGCTGCCACTTCTCCACGTGCTTCTGTTTACACACACTGCCAGCAATCACCAATCTACGCTCCCTATTTCTCCATCGCGCTTCCTAGCAGCCGGCGCCAGTTTGTTGTTACTCTCCACCCGGTAGTATCTTCGTTCCCGCAATCCTGACTCTCGTGATTCTCTCTCTCCCCTCCCCCCTCTCTCTCTCCCACCTTCCCTTTATCTCTCTCACTCTATCCTCCCCTCTCTCCCTCTCCCTCCCTCTCTCCTACAGTGAAGCTGACTGTCATCGATGTCTCTGTGTCAACAGCATTGGGCCTGTGTCTTCCAATCTAAATGTTCAGTTAAAGTTAATATCTCTCTCCATCTCTCTGTCCCCTCTCCTCTTGTTCGTGCTTTTTATAAGTTTAATGATATCAAATTGCAAACGACTACAGCAAGTAAAAAATATTGACAATGTGAAATGTTCATTTTGATAACATGATAAAATGTTTCTAAACCTTTTTGATTTCAATTCAAATTTACAAAAGTAAAATGGGACATATTCAGTGGAAAAGGAGCATTCTCTACAATACGTATTTAGTAGAATAGCTATTTCTCAATCTGTATAGTACTGAATAATCTCTCTCTCTCTCAATCTGTATTGTACTGAATAATCTCTCTCTCTCTCAATCTGTATTGTACTGAATAATCTCTCTCTCTCAATCTGTATTGTACTGAATAATCTCTCTCAATCTGTATTATACTGAATAATCTCTCTCTCTCTCAATCTGTATTGTACTGAATAATCTCTCTCTCTCAATCTGTATTGTACTGAATAATCTCTCTCTCTCAATCTGTATTGTACTGAATAATCTCTCTCAATCTGTATTATACTGAATAATAATAATATTGGGACTGTTTGACATTAACCCACAGTCACCAACACAATCTAAGTTGAGCAGTCGGAGTCTGTGAGCAAGAAGCGATCTTTGAATTTGAAATACATGACAAACGTAACGAAATTCACACAACGATTCACTCTTGTACAAATTGTATTATGTGTCAGGATGGCCGAGCGGTCTAAGGCGCTGCGTTCAGGTCGCAGTCTCCTCTGGAGGCGTGGGTTCAAATCCCACTTCTGACAGAGGTTTTGAGGACGGCTAAGGACAAGAGAAATTACCGTCATGATGTCCTTTTGATATCAAAAGACAATCGAAGTTTAGTTCGCCCGCATCAGCTAGATGTTCAGAAAGAGGTGACCTCACACACAGGGTTTAAGTTGCGGTTTAATGTTATAGAGGTCAGTATCCCCGCGGGAGACCGGGGTTCAATTCCCCGACGGGGAGTTTTTGACATTTACCCACAGTCACCAATATAATCAAAGTTGAGTTATTTTAGGAGTACGTTGTGTTCCTTTAGCCGTGCTCCGCCTCTGTGTGTGTGTGTGTGTGTGTGTGTGTGTGTGTGTGTGTGTGTGTGTGTGGGGAGGGGGGGGTGTGTGTGTGGGTGGGTGGGTGTGTGTGTGTGTGTGTGTGTGTGTGTGGAGTGGGGGAGCAAGGCAGCACGTAGGAAGTTGTGTCCTGTTTGCTCGATTGTGCTTTCCTCTCAGGGTGAGCAGGTATCCTTTGTGTGTGTAAATATGTTTTGTATTCAATATTGTATAATGATATGAGTGTTTTTTTCAATTCTACAGTAGTAGAAGTTGTTTTTGAATTTTGATTAAGGATGTCTTGATTTGTATATATTGTATACATCGTATATATGACTTTGTAAATTTGTGAATTGAAAAAAACAGTAAAATGAAAAAAAAGAAAAGAAAAAAAAGCAATCTTGACTCTGAATCCAGCGATCCGAGTTCAAATCTCGGTGGAACCTATTGGCACTTTGTACTTTCGGAAGACATCTCTGCAGGCTTTCTCACATCCGTAATTCACTACCCAAATCTTCAACACAGTCCCAAATTCCTGTGTTGCTTGAATGTAGTCTAGATCACATTTCTTAAAAGACTCAGTGTTTTATATTTAAGTTATCTGATGGGGTGGCCGAGTGGTTAAGGTGATGGACTGCTAATCCATTGTGCTCTGCATGCGTGGGTTCGAATCCCATCCTCATCGTTTGCACCATTCACACATCACTGTCCTTTTCATGTAGTAAATGTGATGAATCATAGTCATGTGGCTGTCCTTTGCTCTGCAAAGAAAATCCAGACCCTCACTTAGAAAGACCTAAATCACTTTGGCATTGGTAAATAGATAACGATGCATTGGCAGGGAATCGAACCTGGGTCATCTGCTTGGAAGGCAGCTATGCTTACCACTGTAACACCAACGCAGAAGTGAGAAATTATGTACTGTGGATCGTCCGACCTGACCTCGAAACACGGAGGAACCTAGTTTGCTGGTGAGATTCCTAGGACAACTCTAGACATTAAGGGTCTTCTTCATTCTCTATAGTCTGAACCACTGTTCAATGTTTCAGTTTCACTTAAATGTAGTCCAGAGAACAACATTTACCCCAAATAAATCCAAACAATGATCTCGAAAGTCCTAAATGACTTTGGCATTGGTAAATAGATAGCGATGCATTGGCCAGGAATCGAACCCGGGTCAACTGCTTGGAAGGCAGCTATGCTCTCCACTATACCACCAATGCTTGCAGGAGACTCGTCCTCTGAATCGTCCAACCCGACCTCAAAACACGGAGGAACCTTGTTTGGTAGTAGCGGATGCATTGCCACAGGGGCGCCACTGTGGCGGTGCGTCTGCTGCTGCTGGCACGGGTTCGGGGGTGGGGGGCGCGGTTGGGCTCGTGCGCTTGTCTGTTTGGCGGTGGGGGGGGGGCCCTGGGCCCCGGCCGCTGCGGGACGGGCGTGCGCCCCCGCGCCCGTGTTGCCGTCGCTCTTGGGGGGCCTTTGGGTCGTTCACTCTGGTCGTGGGGCGGGGCCTTGCCTCCCTGTGGGGGGAAGCACAACGGCACGTAGGAATTTGTATCCTGTTTGCTCGATTGTGCTTTCCCCTCAGGGTGAGCAAGTTTCCTTTGTGTGTGTAAATATGGTTTTGTATTCAATATTGTATAATGTTATGAGTGTTTTTTCAATTCTGCATTATTAGACTTTGTTTTTGAATTTTGATTGGGGATGTCTTGATCTGTATATGTTGTATATATTACTTTGTAAATTTGTGAATTGAAAAAAACGTTACAAATATTTAAAAAAAAAAGTATCCCAGCCTCTCACGCGGTGTTCAATTCCCCGACGATGAGTACTTGACATTAACCCACAGTCATCATCGTTGTGTTCCTTTAGGAGCAGTCAGTTTCTGTGAGCAAGAAGCGATCTTCGATGAACATGACAAAAGCAACGAAATTCACGCAACGATCCACTCTTGGACAATTTCTCTTCTGTGTCAGGATGGCCGAGCGTTCTAAGGCACTGCGTTAAGGTCGCAGTCTCCTCTGGAGGTGTGGGTTCAAATCCCACTTCTGACAGAAGCTTTGAGAACGACTAAGGACATGCGAAAACACTGTCGAAATGACCTTTAGACATCAAAAGCCCATCAAAGTTTAGTTCGCCCTCATCGGCTAGATGTTTAGATGCACCTCACACACAATGTTTAAGCCCCGGTTCAGAACTGATCTTAAGTGTGGCTTGCATTGGCCGGGAATCGAACCCGGGCCTCCCGCGTGGCAGGGAGAAGTCTACCACTGAGCCACCAATGCTTGATTGTTGAAGCATTTTGGCTCACACAATTTGTCCAACATACATTTACACCTGCAGGACTCAAAGTATTTACTCAGGTCAAGGAATACTGGAACCCCACGGCTCCTCGTTATCAATGCTTGCTTTCTCTAGAATGTGGGCTCCCAGAATTGAATTTGTCTGACAAAAATAAACACATGTAGACATCAATGCGCTTACTAATCTCGAGGTATGGAAACAGGTCTTCGTTAGTATAGTGGTCAGTATCCCCGCCTGTCACGCGGGAGACTGGGGTTCAATTCCCCGACGGGGAGTGTTTGACATTAATTAACCCACAGTCACCAATACAATCAAAGTTGAGTTATTTTAGGAGCAGTCAGTGTCTGTGAGCAAGAAGCGACCTTTGATTTCCATGACAAGTTTAACGAAATTCACACAATGATCCACCGAGCGGTCTGCGGCCATGCCGTCCATACCACCCTGACCACATCAATGCCACCCTGACCATGCCCATACCACCCTGACGGAAGTGAGCGCGCACAGAGTTTCGTTGAGAGAGCAGGTGGAGAGCGATTGTTTTAATATTGTTCTCTTTGTTATTTCGTGTTTGTTTCGTTATACCGTTTAATATTTTGTTTGTCTACCAGTCCGTGTGTATTTCCGTGTTGTTCCCCCCCCCCCCCGACAGCTTTTGCTGTTTGGTGGGGGGGGGGGGGGGGGTTCGTTTGTTTGTAGGGAGAGGTGAACGTCGAGGAAGGACAGCATGCCTGCTGAATTTGGAACGGAGAAAACGACGACGGAAAAAACGGAGTGAAGGAACGGAGAGAAGCATCGAGACGGACAGACAAACTAGTGAACGAGATCGGAATGAACGACGTAACGCACGCGCACGGTGAGAGTAGAGGAAACGGTGAGGCACACGGGGTGTTGTGAGAGAGATGGATGGGGAAGAACTGACGGTGGACGGTGGAGGGTAAAGGGAGCGACGTCGATGATGGATGCACTGAGGGAGGTTAAGAAAGTGTGTGGAGGTGTGATGATGGGGATGCAGAGTGAAAGGGTGGACAGGAGCTTCGAGATCACGATGAGAGACGAGGTGGGCACATCGAGATGAATGGACTGGCATTCGAGTGAAAGGGAGCAATGGTGCACGCCAGAGACATTGTTAAAGATGAGTTGGTGGTTTCCTTTTATTAACTTGTATGGTATTGGTGTGTATTATGTTATTTATTTGCACTATTTTATTAATGACTATTCTTGTTTGATTTTCAGTTTGATAAAGCGCAGTTCGGTGGGACTTTGTCTGCTGCAGCCAGGCCTAATCTAAATGTGACTAGGAAGCCTGTTGAGGTGATACATGTAGCTATAGCTGTGCCTGGTGCCTAAGAACACCGCCATCAAGCAATACACTATCCTTGTTATCCTTGTTTGTTTACACCTCTCCCTACAAACAAACGAAACCCCCCCCCCCCCCCCCCCCCCACCAAACAGCAAAAGCTGTCGGGGGGGGGGGGGGGGGGGAACAACACGGAAATACACACGGACTGGTAGACAAACAAAATATTAAACGGTATAACGAAACAAACACGAAATAACAAAGAGAACAATATTAAAACAATCGCTCTCCACCTGCTCTCTCAACGAAACTCTGTGCGCGCTCACTTCCTGCATCAACCGGATGGGCGTGGTCAGGGTGGTATGGGCATGGTCAGGGTGGCATTGATGTGGTCAGGGTGGTATGGACGGCATGGCCGCAGACCGCTCGGTGGATCATTGTGTGAATTTCGTTAAACTTGTCATGGAAATCAAAGGTCGCTTCTTGCTCACAGACACTGACTGCTCCTAAAATAACTCAACTTTGATTGTATTGGTGACTGTGGGTTAATTAATGTCAAACACTCCCCGTCGGGGAATTGAACCCCAGTCTCCCGCGTGACAGGCGGGGATACTGACCACTATACTAACTAGGACTTGTTTACATACCTCGAGATTAGTAAGCGCATTGATGTCTACATGTGTTTATTTTTGTCAGACAAATTCAATTCTGGGAGCCCACATTCTAGAGAAAGCAAGCATTGATAACGAGGAGCCGTGGGGTTCCAGTATTCCTTGACCTGAGTAAATACTTTGAGTCCTGCAGGTGTAAATGTATGTTGGACAAATTGTGTGAGCCAAAATGCTTCAACAATCAAGCATTGGTGGCTCAGTTGTCGTTCTTAAGACTACATATAAGTGAAGCTGAAAATTTAAACAGTAGTTCAGAGGATTGAGAATGAACAAGACCCTTAATGTCTCGAGTTCTTCTAGGAAGCTCACCAGCAAACTAGGTTCCGCCGTGATTTGAGGTTGGGTCGGACGATTCAGAGTATGAGTCTCATGCAAGCATTGGTGGTATAGTGGTGAGCATAGCTGCCTTACAAGCAGTTGACCCGGGTTCGATTCCCGGCCGATGAAACATTGAACAGTGTTTCAGACCATAGAGAATGAAGAAGACCCTTAGTGTCTAAAGTTGTCCTAAGAAGCTCAACAGAAAATTAGGGTACTCAGTGTTTTGAGGTCAGGTCGGATGATCCACAGTACGTAATTTCTCACTCCTGCATTGGTGTTATAGTTGTAAGCATAGCTGCCTTCCAAGCAGTTGACCCGAGTTCGATTCCTGACCAATGCATCGATATCTTATTGCCATTGATTAAGGTCTTTTTAGGTGAGGGTCTGGATTTTCTTTGTAGGGTAAAGGACAGCCGCATGACTATGATTCATCACATTTACTACATGAAAAGGAGAGTGATGTGTGAATGGTGCAAACGATGAGGATGGGATTCAAACACACGCGTGCAGAGCACAATGGATTAGCAGTCCATCGCCTTAACCAATCGCCTTAACCCAGCCTACAGAGATGTCTTCCAAAGGTACACAGTGCCAATAGGTTCCACCGAGATTTGAACTCGGATTATTCAACAACCAAGCATTGGTGGTTCAGTGGTAGAATTCTCGCCTGCCACGCGGGAGGCCCGGGTTCGATTCCCGGCCAATGCAAGGCACCCTTCAGATCAGTTTTAAAATGTATCTTCAACATTGTGTGTACTGTCACCTCTTTCTTGCAGCACCACTTTCAGTGCGAAAGAAATTCTTCGACAAATGATTGAGAAGACAACAAAAGAGGTCTGCAATACCTTGAGATGATTCTGTGGATGTGTCATAAGAAAAAAATAATTGGCTTCTTAAGCAAATGCTTTTGTGGGAGCATGTTACACAAAACACGGTACAGCTGGCATTTCAACCCAGGATCTCATGTTTACTAGTCAACCATTTGGCCAAGCTTGATCTACTTCTTCAGTCTTTGACATTGATTCGTGATGACTCGTTCATTTGAGAGATGCATATGTGTACCATTTGAAGAGAGACCCATAGAGCGATCTGGAGGACCCACATCCAAAACTGCCGAGTGTGCTATGCCACACACTACGTATACAAATATGGTTGGACCCGTCTTTATTAAACACTTGCACCGTATATAAAGATGCTAGTTTCTAAGACAAAGCCAGATGTGGGGCTCGAACCCACGACCCTGAGATTAAAAGTCTCATGCTCTACCGACTGAGCTAACCAGGCATGTTTTAATCATTGCACGACAATAAAGAATAAGAACTGGTAAAGACCAAGTGAAAGGTTCAACATAAGCCAGACTGCTGTGTAAGCATTATTACTTTGTGTTGATAAGCGAAGGGCCATGAAACTGCAATAGATATGTGGCAAAGAATCGAAAATTCTGGGTGGCACCCAACCCTTCAAATCCTCACAAACTCTTGAGTCACGCCCAGATATTCTTTCACAGAGGTGATATTGTAGTCTGTGAAGGACAACTAAGACGTGACTATTGCTGGTTGAAAATTTAACCCACTACCCTGCCAGAATGATTTGGAAATACTCAGCCATGGCAATTTTTGTCATGTAATGGCATGTAATGAAAGAAAGCTGGGTAAGGCAATGGCTGTATTGCATTTTGCTTCGACCCCCCCCCCCCCCCCCCCCCCGCCCCCCAACCAAGAATGGAAGACAAATTGCCGTGACTATAGTGGACATACAGTTGGCATTGTAGAAAAGTATATTACATTGATAGTTTGCACATTTACTGTTTTTTTCACATTTACATCTTCTGTTCACCAGACAGGCAATTGAACCAGCTATGCCTCAGCACTACTTTCAGTGCAAAACAAATGCTTCGACAAATTATTGAGAAGACAACGTAAGTGGTCTTCAATACCATGACATGATTCTTTGGATGTGTGATAAGAAAAACTTTATTGGCTTCTTAAGCAAATGCTATTGTGGGAGCATGTCACACAAAACAATATACTGCTGGGATTTCAAGCCAAGATCTACTGTGTAGTACACAACCATTTGGCCAAGCTTGATCTACTGTCTTTGTCAACGATTCGTGATGACTCGTTCATTTGAGAAATGCATAAGTGTACCATTTGAAGAGAGACCCATAGAGCGATCTCGAGGACTCACATTCACACCTGACGAGTGTAAGTGTATTAGGCCACTCCCTATGTCTACAAATATGGTTGGACCCGTCTGTACTGAACACTTGTGCTGCACTCGGCCGGGCATTTGCCTCAAGTCTGTCAGTTGTTTGAATAGTAACAGTATGCAACATTTATGTATGCATTGTCTGAACTACCTTTGATAAAGAGATCACTGTGCACACGTAGCATCGAAGACTGGAGATGCAGAGGATTGAACCCGGTGCCTCAAACATAAAAAGCATGCGCTCTACCACTGAGCTACATCCCCTATTTCTTAAATGTATATCTTTACCATAAATACCTGAAGCTTTACTGACTGATACAGCCGATAAATAGGTTGATTAGGCTGTCCTAAATAAAGCAGTTAATTGGCTTGCATGCTAGTAGCAGAAGTGGGCAACTGGTGCGGCAGAATTCAATCCTGCAGAGGGAGATATAATGGATTTCTAGTCCGTCATCTTAACCAACCGCTTGGCCAGGACAACATGGCTTCTCGGCCTTGAGTCTAGAAGTTATTTTATTATTATCTTAATTTGAAATAGTCTTATGCCCTTGACAACGGCTTGCTTTGATCACATCTTGGAGATGGCGGTGATTGAATGTCAGGCATCCTTCATTAGAAGCAAACAATCTACTGATGAGATACATGCCGGGCAACTATTGTCGGGACGATTCATGTCTGCGTAGGGACACGCAAGTGGTTTTCTAGTCCATTGCCTTCAACACTTGGACATGACAACTCTAGTCATCAGATGAATCAGTCCTTTGAACAGTAACATAACGCATATGTTCAGGTTGAGAGAACATCTTGTTAACATTGGATGATTTGACCTAATCTAGTAGATGCCAGAGACTGAACCCATTGCCTCTTACATGCAAAAGGTTATATAGCTGCACACAGCACATGCAGTTTCACTATACTATATGCTGTAGAATGTGTTAATTGGCTATAGGGTATGACTAATGCTGTTCAGTTTAAAATGCAACCGTTGTCGGCAGGATTTGAACCTGCGCGGGGAGGCCCCAATGGATTTCTAGTCCATCTCCTTAACCACTCGGCCACGACAACAAGTGGGTATTGAATTCAAGTTTGTCGGTTGTTTGAATAGTAACAGTCTGCAACATTTAAGGTATGCATTGTCTGAACTACATTTGATAAAGAGATCACTGAGCACATGAGATTTTTGACTAGACCACTCAAATAAAAAGCCTTAGTAATTGTCAAAGGCCAAAGGCTAATCCAAGGATGGAGACAGTAAGGATTTGTGATGGCAGAGTTCAAGTCCTACTCACAGCGATTGGTGCTTAACGTTTGAACAATAAAAAGCTTTACGAATCAAAATACTGTGCAGTCATAAAAACAAGATTCCCTTTATTATTGGTCAAGTGGCCGAAAATATATATATGGTCTTTGTACTCAAGACCAAGTGATGTCTCCCAATGCAAGGTAGGGTCCTTCTCACAGTGTCTCATTAGAAGGGAATACAATGGTGACCACTCAGGTCTGTCAAGGAATAGGTGGATACTAATATACATTGGTACTCTCTTTGTTTCTTGTCTAATGGTGCTATTATGGCCGAGAGGTAAAGGCATTGGACTTAAAATCCACTCCCTTCTCTTTGTGCTCTTTCAAACTCTGGCATGCATCTCATTAAAAAGGAATGCAATTGTAGACATTATGTTCTGTCAGGGATTTCATTTATAGTGGTTAGTATTGTACAATCCATTTCACAAACTTATATGAAATGGTTTAAACAGATTGTTTGCTGTGTATTTGAAAGCATAGTTTATTCGTGACGTATCACTTGGGATTCCATTGCAACAAGAGTCCCATTGTACCCAAAGATGAGAAGCTGTGATGTCTGAGTGGTTAAAGCGTTGGAAGTAAATTAATGGGTATCCCACACAGGATCAAATCCTCTTCACATATTGGCTGACAAGTCTTGTGACAATGAGTGCCAAAAAGATCTGTTTACTTAATCTAAAATAAAATAAAAGTACATGTAGACATTGCTTTAGTTGACTTCAAGAAGAGCTGCCATAGCTTAGGGCTTATGCGTTGGACTCAAAATTAAATGGTGTTTTCCCCAATCAGGTTCAATTCCTGTGCACAACTGCCTTCTTGAAATGATTCCAATAGTGTTCATTTGAATATGTCAAGGAAACGATGAACAATAATGGTTTTGTGGTTTCAATTTTACCACCCTCTTTGAAGACATTAAAACTGATGTTTTGCTGTGGACCTTCTGTGTTAAACGCTTGTTATCTGGGATGCTTTCGAATAAAATTCAATCATATTGCAACATAAGGAGCTGTGATGGCCGTGAGGTTAAGATGTTGGACTCGAAATCCAATTGGGTTTCCCCGCGCAGGTTTGAATCCTGCTCGCAGCGTCCTGTTTCAAAAGTGCTCATTTGCTTATGTCATATAACTTAATATGTGCTTTGGTTTAAATTTGACCATCCTTTATGAAGAAGTTAAAAAACATGTTTAACAGTGTACTTAGGACCTTCTTTGATTGCTGCATGTCAATTGGGATTCTTTTGCAAATAGAATCCCATTTTACACCAAAATATGAAACTGTTATGGAGCAGTGGTTAAGGCATTAGACTCAAAACTCACTGGGAACTGTGAAAGCTCAAATCTTTCACACAGCCTTGTCTGCTGAGATTTTTGACTAGACCACCCAAAAAACAAGCCTTAGTAATTGTCAAAGTCCAAAGGCTAATCCATCTTGACTAACAGATATTCCCTTTGTTTCATGTACAAAGGTGTTATGATGTCCGAGAGGTATTACTTTTGGATTCAAAATAAACCAACCAATATTCCTTTTGTTATTGGTCAAGAGGAGCTGTAAAGGCCAAGAGGTGTGGCATAATTCAATCCTGCAGAGGGAGATATAGTGGATCTTTAGTCTATCAACTTAACCGCATGGTCAGGACAACATAGCTTCTCGGCCTGAAGTCTATAAGTTGTTCGAACAGTAACAGATTGCAACGTTTGAAGTTGGGAAAACATTGTGTGATCTTAATTTGAAATAGTCTGATGCCCTTGACAACGGCTTGTGTTGATCACATCTTGGAGATGGCGGTGATTGAATGTCAGGCCTCCTTCATTAGAAGCATACGATCTACTGATGATATGTATGCCCTCTGTTACTTCTATTGTATATATGTGCAACCAATAGCTGAAGCTTCGCTTAACTATACAAGGGATGAATATGTTATTGACTGGCAAAAGGTATCAGATGTTTTATAGAGAACTGGCCTGCCCGCTGATAGAAGCACTGGGCAACTACTGTCAGCAAGATTCATTTCTGCGTAGGGACACACTAATGATTTTTGAGTACATTGCCTTCAACACTTGGACATGACAACCCTAGTCATCAGATCAGATTAATAAAAGTAAGGGGATGTAGCTCAGTGGTAGAGCGCATGCTTTGCATGTATGATGCCCCGGCATCAATCCCCGGCATCGCCAGTCTTTGATGCAACGTGTGCACAGTTTTCTTTTTATCAAAGGTAGTTCAGACAAAGTATACCTTAAATGTTGCAGACAGTTACTATTAAAACAACTGACAGACTTGAAGCTAATGCCCACTTGTTGTCGTGGCTGAGTGGTTAAGGCGATGGACTAGAAATTCATTGGAGTCTCCCCGCGCAGGTTCGAATCCTGCTGACAACGGTTGCAGGTTAAACTGAACAGCTTTTATAATACCCTTGTGACAGTCAACACATTCTACAGCATATAGTACAGTGAAGATGCATTTATTGCGTGGGTTCAGAAAATTCAGAAAAAGTGACATGGCTGAGTATTTCCAAATCATTCTGGCAGGGTAGTGGGTTAAATTTTCAACCAGCAATAATCACGTCTTAGTTGTCCTTCACAGACTACAATATCACCTCTGCGAAAGAATATCTGGGCGTGACTCAAGCGTTTGTGAGGATTTGAAAGTTCGGGTGCCACATAGAAGTTGCGATTCTTTGCCACATATCTATTGCAGTTTCATGGCCCTTCGCTTATCAACACAAAGTGATAATGCATACACTGCAGTCTGGCTTATGTTGAACCTTTCATACGTAGTGTGTGGCGTAGCACACCTACACTCGGCAGTTGTGGATGTGGATCCTCCAGATCGCTCTATGGGTCTCTCTTCAAATGGTACACATATGCATCTCTCAAATGAACGAATCATCACGAATCAATGTCAAAGACTGAAGAAGTAGATCAAGCTTGGCCAAATGGTTGACTAGTAAACATGAGATCCTGCGTTGAAATCCCAGCTGTACCGTGTTTTGTGTAACAAGCTCCCACAATAGCATTTGCTTAAGAAGCCAATACATTTTTTCTAATGACACATTCACAGAATAATCTCAAGGTATTGCAGACCTCTTTTGTTGTCTTCTCAATCATTTGTTGAATAATTTCTTTCGCACTGAAAGTGGTGCTGCAAGAAAGAAGTGACAGCACACACAATGTTGAAGATACATTTTAAAACTGCGCGTGTTGCCCTCGTTCTCGGGGGGCCTTTGGGTCGTTTGCTCCGGTCGTGGGGCGGGGCCTTGCCACCCTGTGGGAGGGGGGGCACGAAGACACGTAGGAATTTGTATCCTGTTTGCTCGATTGTGCTTTCCCTTCAGGGAGAGCAAGTATCCTTTGTGTGTGT
>JACYXH010000132.1:0-42500 GCA_026745465.1 Lota lota | reverse complement strand
GCTTACTGTTGTAATGTGTACACAGTGTGTATGCATGACAAGAATGAGCATAGTCCTAGATTAGCTAGAAAGGAGAGCAGAGATAGCAGAGAGGAGGAATCTTTACATGTAGTCACTGTGACCTTTGTGTATGGTGTAACACATGTTGGGTTGTTGTATGGTGGACATGAAGTCATTGACTGGCTCAACAGCTACAAACTTGTGCAATCGATCCGATTTTAATCCTTCCATGAATCCCATAATGTGTAAAATAGTTTTTAGTCAACACGTTTACATTTTGTTATCACCCTGAAATTGTACTTAATACAAATTGTACTGAGAAATTACCTATTCCACTGAATACATATTGTACTGATGATGTACTTATTCCATTTAGAATGACCCAGTCTATTTTTTGCAATTTATTATTGAAATCAGAAAAGTTTACAGACATTTCATTATGTTGTCAATTCATAATTCAGAAATATAAAATAATTGAAAAAAAAACTACTGATTATGTTATACAAACTAATCATTCAAACATGTTCTACACAACTGCAACCATATAACATTTTATAGCATTACACTTGAACAATAGTATAATCTAAGAATTTCTAATGGGTTACATTTTCTATTAGTAAGGGTTCTTTTCTTAACGAATTAATCCTAAAAGACAGCAGATTATACATTGGTCAGATCTTCTATTTCCTGCTCCAGCTCTTTGATGAGGTCTTCAAATTGTTTCTCTGTGGATTTCAGTTTATCTTTAACCGTTTGGTTGAAATCATCCTGCCACTTTTCAATAGAGCGCTTCACAGCAGTGAAGACCTGCACACCATCAGCTATCTCTATGTCTGCGTCTGCTTTGCTGCGGTCCGATGTGTCTGCAATCTCCTGAATCTTTCGTTTTCTCTCCTGGATCATCTGCTGAACTTCAGTCTCCATCTTCCCCAGCTGGGCCCTCTTCACTTCATATTCCTCTTTTAGAGGTACAACAGGATGGAACCTGTGGTCTGTCTCTGTGCAGAACTTGCACACACACACCTGTTCAGTCTGGCAGAAGAGCTCCAGTAGTTGATTGTGTTTCTTACACATCCTGTCTTCCAGACGGTCCATAGGCTCGACCAGCCGATGTCTCTTCAGGCCTGCGACTCTCTGATGTGGCTCCAGGTGGGTTTGGCAGTAAGAGGTAAAACACACTAGGCAGGACTTCACAGCCTTCAGCTGGGTCCCAGTACAGACGTCACAGGGAACTTCTGCTGGTTCAACACAAGGCTGCTCTTTGACTCGTACAGAACTTCTAAACTGATCAACCATCTCTGATATTAAGGTATTGACCTGTAAATCAGGTCTTGTCTGGAACAGTTTGTTACAAACAGGACATTTATACTGGACTTGGCCATCCCACAACCTTGTAATACAGGTTCTGCAGAAGTTGTGTCCACATGGTGTGGTGACTGGGCTGTTGAGCACATCCAGACAGATGGGACATGAAAAGATATCCTCAGACCAGGAAGAGTCGGACGCCATTCCTAGAAAAAACAATTATGAAAATTAAATTACCGTTTTAACTATACATTATATGTTGTATACATGTAATAATGTGTTAATATTCATGAATGTGTTGTTATTTCAAGCAAAGCTCTTGAGCCAACAGGTCGGTACAACAGCACTGAAAATAAACACACTGGTCACTATCGACTCTCACACCGCTACCACCGCGAATGAAGGAGCCAACTGCACTCACACACAGGGAAGATTCTAACGCCACTACTACTCTGATCCATACTGCTTATCCAGCCGCTACTTTACCGCTACTCTTATCGCTTCTTTTAGAAGAACACAAGTTAAGAACAAGACATCTTTCTTCAACAGCAACACCGTACACAGGTTTTGAATATATAACTATTATTGACTCTATACTATTGAGAGAATTGAAATGTGGATACAAACAAAATGAAATCAATAAACAAGAGAAAAGAAAATACAGTGGCATAGAGCAACAGGGATGGGGTCTGCATGCAGCTGGGCCTCAAAAAGGCCTGAAGCCTTATCTGAACAGTTCTTCTGGAGGAAGATCTGCTTTTTTTCCTGGATGAACGATCACCAAGAAGTAAATCTATGTCCTTTGTTCCTCAAATACCGCTTGCAGCGCCGGGTAAGTCGTAGCTAATCGATACTTAGATTAGATTACACTTTATATACTACCGTGTGTAATAGTATCATGGGGCCACCCCAGGGGCCCCGGTTAACTCCCGGTTTCGGGACCCATCCCTACTCACGCATGCGTCCTCCTCGTGAAGAACGCCCTGATGCTTTAACACCAAACTAACTTTGTTAAAGTCCCGTGTTGGCCTCGCCTGGTCGGGTTCAACCAACAGAGCGCGGCCCCGCGCTCCAAACAGGACGCAAAGCACCGAGCACGCGCTGGTGGAATCCGACGAGGCGACACAATAGAGCACGTGAAGGTTGGTTTCGCTAAGCATCAACATCACGTGTTCACACGGAGCGCAGGAGACCCGTGTGGGGCTAACGCTACAGTACAACATGGCGCACTGCAGACAGGACGGCAACGATGAGGATTAGAGGTTCAATGTGTTGGACCCACCTTGGAATGTTTCTGTCCCGGCTCTCTGCTTTAAAACGTCTTGTTCTTCGTCTCCGGAGAGGCAAACGCTTCCACGTCGTCTCTTCGTCATGTCGTCGGTTGGATTTCCGTAAACTTCCGTTTCCTGAACAAGAGAGAGGGCTCTTTATACAGAGCTCCAGGCTCGGGTTCGCCCCCTCAGTACGACACTGAGTTTGGAGTACTCCGGAAGAGACGATACGAACGAACCATACACAGCCTCACCGTTTCCTCTACTCTCACCGTGCGTGTGCGTTATGTCGTCGTCGTTCGTTCCGATCTCGTTCACTAGTTTGTCTGTCCGTCTCGATGATTCTCTCCGTTCCTTCACTCCGTTTGTCCGTCGTCGTTTTCTCCGTTCTTTTTTTTTATTTTTATTATCATAAATATCAATTTATATTTACATTATCATTCTGGTATAAATAATAACATGCAACAATCACATACACACCCAAAATAATCCTGCTCACCATGCACATCATACACAACATAACTTATAAGCTATAAAAACAAACATCCTCCACAAAACAAAACAACATAAACATTAAAAAATAAAATAAAAAATAAACATAAAAACACATAATGAAACATTCTTTAAAAATATATCTGCATTTTCCTATCACCTGTCTCACTAATAAAGCTGGAACCATCAATAAACAATTCTTTAAAAGTGTCTCTTCCTAGATGGTTTTTTAACATTTCCACCTCTTTCCTAATCTTTGCTTCGAACAAAACCCATACATCCACTTTTTTCCTTTATAATATGCCATGTTCCTCCTTATCCACACTGCAAATCTTGTATAACTCAAATATCTCAAATATAGTTCAACAGGCTAATGTTTACCTTTCCTTCTTTTTCACAGAGTTCAAATAACATGTTTTCTTTCCACTTCATCCCCTCCGTTACATCCAGTTTCCAGTGAGTTTTTACCATGATTTTTATTTTGTTACAGAACTTCTGTAAGAACTTACACTCAATGGATAAATGCATGAAGTTTTCTGGTTCTGTTTCACACTTCAAATTCCCTTTTAATCCCCTTATTTATTTTGTAAATACAACTCTTGTGAATATTCTATTGTGTCTTAATTTGTAATCAAAGTTTTCACATTCCAGACTATTTTATTTTACTGTTGTGTTTTGCACATCTTCGTCTTATTGAGTCTGGTGTGATCTAAGGCTAGGTCTTTGTGACTTAGGGTCCAGCAGGGGTACATTTATCGTGCTCCGCTCGTAGCTTCACCTTAGCCCATAAGGCTACATGAACCAGAACGATAGTTATGTTATAATAACTCCAGTGCTATGATTGTAGGCGTAGCTGTCTAGTTTCCCACCTGCTGTACCCTCCAGTTACTGAAAGAAAAGGGAGGGCGAGCGCTGCCGTGCGCCTCGTTTATATACACGGGGCCGTGGGGAATGTGGGCGGGGCCCACCTTGATTGGTGCATTGTTGAAATGTTCAGTGCACGTGAGTGCGCGCACGGGACAAGCCCGTAAGGCGAAGCCTAGACGGCGTAGCCTACATGAAATAGAACTAGTTAGAATAACATAACTGTCGTTTGCGTTGGTTCAGGAAGCTCACTGAACCCTCTAGTGGCCGCAGACGAAAATGCATGCAGGGATTTAAATATCCTATTAATGAATCCTTCTTTATTGTCATGCCTTGCCCTATAACAACAAACCCAAAGGGTAAACTGGTCGTGTGACTGTGATTATCTTCATAAAACAGGTTCTGGTCTAATTCTGTGGTACGGTGGCCTGCATGGGCCATCTCGCACGCGCACCTAGGCAAAGACGGAGAGGTTCCTTCTTCTTCAGCTCAGCACCAGCGCCTCAAACACAGAGCTCTGTGTGTTTCAACATGTATGCTCAGGGTCCTATTAGACGCCACGGGGTAGGTGGTGTATCAACCAGCCTGCAGGGCTCATCTCTGGAGACACGCCAATAGCTGGGATCGGTTTACTGTCGGCTCCTTTCTACAATTCTCTCCATATCCCGTCACTCATTGGGAATATAAGTCGGGATATGGAAATGCACTTGCTGGTATCCTGATTATTAATGTATGTGTAGATGAAGCCTCTGTTGTGCTTTTTATTTAGTGAACCCCCAACCTGAAAGTTGAGACTGATCCTATGCTGAACACAAGAGAACATTCAGTTGGATCCACTGAGTTGTTTATTACTATTATGCTTTATTAACCAATACAACAGAAGAATAGTCCCTTACATGGACACAATAAACACAAGGACTAAAACAATAGAAGCAGCAGACATTACAAATCATAAACAGGTGTGTACATATGTTTAATAACTGAACATGTTCTGCTGCTGTGTTGTTCCCAACAGAACACAAGGCATCAATATTCAGCTTAAAGTCACAACATGATCAATAGCTTTTCATAGACCGCTTGCATTATGAATATAACATTATATCTGCTTTAAATCAGGTTCCAAATTAGGATTATTAAAATATAAACTGAAATCAAAGCCCTTAAGTATGAAACTGTTAAAGTCTGAACATTTACAAAGTATTGTAGTATAAACATGTTTTAATTTATCATGAATCAATATTTAAAATACATTTGACATTAGAAATATAGTCTTTGTAAAACCTGCTTAGTTAACCCTATGAAAGATCCTAAGTCTCTTCCTTTCATGGTTTATCAAGATCAGCTTTTCAGAAGCCAAATAAAATGTAGCATTTGGAGTATAGTTGAGTACATGTTTTAAATCACCAAAACACTGTGTGTGTTTATATATATGTGTGTGTGTGTGTGTGTGTGTTGCTACAACTGACACAGAGTCACTGAGGCACCACCCTCCCATACCCTAAACCCAGGGTGGAGGTCCTCCTGGGTGAAGGTGGACTGGAAGGTGTGGATGTGTGTCAGTGTGTCTGAGGACCCTCCTACATCTGGGGACACTCTGTAGAAGGACAGAGTGCCAGCAGGCCAGTCCAGATACACTCCTACTCTGTTAGAGCCAGGGGGGGGGAGACGTTTGAATGTTTCACTACCGTTGTACCAGGCAGAGTAATGATCATCATGACACTCAAGACTCCAGGACTTGTTGTTCCTTCCAAGCCTGCTGTCATTACCCTCTCCTCTCTTTGTGATTCCTCTGTAAGTCACTCCTATATCAACAGCTCCTTCCCACTCTACCTCCCAGTAACAGCGGCCAGTCAGACCCTTTCTACACAACACCTGGTCCCAGTGGTCAAATCTCTCTGGGTGATCAGGATATGACTGCTTCTCTCTAACCCACGTCACCTTTCTGTTGTCCTCAGACAGAGAGAGTCGTTTGTTAGCTGTGTTTGGGTCCAGTGTGAGTTCACAGGCATCTGACGGGAGAACAAGACATGATTAGCTGCTGAACCATTCTTCATCATCATCACCATCACCATCATCATCATCATCATCATCATCATCACTAGTACTGTTGTCTTGCATTCTTCTTCTTATTCCTGTCCTTTTTCATGTGCCATCTACTCTACAAAATTAACATAGAAAGACTAAATAATATCGTATGACAGGTACTATGGTGAACTAGTGTGCTATAGCTTTAAAAATAGTAGTGCATATTGTTTTTAAGATAATTTAAGTTCAACGTAAATATAAATCCCATGTGTGAGTGACTGTCCCAGTCGAAACATTGAAGCCTATATAAATTAATAAACTGAATCTACTTCCTCAATATTTACAACACATACACAACTAATTAGCAATAGTCAATATACTTTTCAAGATAGGCTGGAAATTAACTGTTGGTACCATAGAACTGGTTCATACTTACTATACATAGACATGTATACATACGTACATATACATACCTACACACACATACTAGACATAAACACAGAAACATAGCTATACATGCTTATACACAAGTACACATATATGCTATACATACAGATGTGTACACATACATACACATACATGCCTACACACACATACTAGACATAAACACAGGGAAACATAGCAATACACACGTATACACAAGTACACATACATGCTATATCAATGATAAAGCATGTTTGATGAATCAAACTAAACAGACACTTACACTTCTTTAGAGCTGGTTTCAGCCTCCACACTCCACCGTGCTCCAACCTGGGGGGGAAACAAAGTGAGAGCAGCATGTTGAAACATTCACCTTCATCATCTGATGTCTCATCACTTTCTACACAACATGAGTTCCAGCTGTGTTTTCAAACCACTTCATCTAGCAGCTGGTTGAATCCTTGTAGGAGACATTGTCCCTGAGTGGTGAGCTGTCCTCTCCATACCTGAGAGTGTCCAGTCTCCAGCGTGGATCCTCCAGTCCAGCAGAGAGCAGCGTAACTCCTGAGTCTCCTGGGTGATTGTAGCTCAGGTCCAGCTCTCTCAGATGGGAGGGGTTGGAGCTCAGAGCTGAGGCCAGAGAAGCACAGCCTTCCTGTGTGACCAGGCAGCCAGACAAGCTACACACACACACACACACACACACACACACACACACACACACACACACACACACACACACACACACACTTACTTTTCTGGATGTGAATCTGTTCACTGTCCTCTGACATGGAACTTGTGGTGTAACCGTTTATTGAGTAAAACTGACCTGAGAGATTCCAGTGTACAGTGTGGACTCCCCAGTCCAGCAGAGAGCAGCTTCACTCCTGAATCCTGCAGATCATTGGTACTCAGGTCCAGCTCTCTCAGACTAGAGGAGTTTGAGCTGAGAACTGAGGCCAGAGCTTCACAGCATCTCTCTGACAGATGACAGACATTCAGCCTTAAAACAAAATAAACACAACATGTTAGGAACTGGGATAAATGTTTTACATGAAATTTGTTATTAGACATGTTTTATTAGTTTAACTAAATGTCAGTTCAGTAGATCTTCAAAATATGACTTACTTAGAGGTCAGATAACTAAAGATTCAACAAAACTCCTAAAAATGTCCCTAAAAAGAGCCAGTTCTAAGAAGAAGCTGTTATTAAACTTTACTAAACAACTCTAAACTTCACCTTACTGTCTGACTACATGATTCTGAGTATAATAGGAATGTAATAAAACATACACCTTATACCATCATTAACTAACTGAATATAACGTACACCTTTTACTGTCATGGCAACACAAAATGAATTTGATTGAGGTCTTGTGTTTAATCAAATGAGTGGTATAGGCGCTGCGATGCACACAAACAGCCAAGGTTTAGTTCAGTGCTGGAAGTTAAAGAGCGGCTGTATTGTGGGCCGGTGTGAGCGCTCTATTTGGAAACACGACCCACTTAAGTTCCACTGAAGACACGCTGCTTTGATCAGAAAACTAAAAAGGTGGTTTGTACATTGAGCAATGTTTCAATGAAATTGCACCACAGCACTAGCTATTCAAGAGCATGAGAATAAATGCTCTATTCTGGATGACCCAGAAAACAAAATAAATCATAGTTGGAGTATATTAGCCAATGAGCAGCCGGTTATTATTAGTAGGTATTTTATTTAGGAGGAAGATGATGAAGAGTTGGTTCGTGAGGAAAGAGGTGTCTGGCGCTGGTGGTAAAAATAGAAAAAGACCCCCTATGCAATCAAACCATTTGACAACTTATTTAAAGTAAGAGAATCTGTTCAAGTGAATGGACACAGATGGATGGTACGTGACCAAGGACTGTCACAAAATGAAAAAGTTAGTGCCACCAGTAGAAAATGTGTCTTGAGTCCTGAGAGGACATATTTTACTTATTTATTTAGACCTCTTAACTTTCTGGATGTAAATATGTTAACTGTCCTCTGATATTGAACATCGTGGTTTAACTGTTTGCACATTGAGTCAAACTGACCTGAGAGTTTCCAGTGTACAGTGTGGACTCGCCAGTCCAGCAGAGAGCAGCTTCACTCCTGAACCCTGCAGATCATTGGTACTCAGGTCCAGCTCTCTCAGACTAGAGGAGTTGGAGCTGAGAACTGAGGCCAGAGCTTCACAGCATCTCTCTGACATATGACAGCCAATCAGCCTTCACACAAAATATACAGAACATGTTAGGAACTGGGATTAACGTTTTATATGATAATTGTTATTAGACATGTTTTAGTAGTTTAACTAAATGTAAATACAGTAGATCTTCAAAATATGACTTACTTAGAGGTCAGATAGCTAAATATTAAACTAAACTCCTGAAAATGTCCTTAAAAAGAGCCAGTTCTAAGAAGAACCTGTTATTAAACTTTACTAAACAACTCTAAAGTTCACCTTACTGTCTGACTACATGATTATCAGTAGAATAGGAATGCAATAAAACATACACCTTATACCATCATTAAGTAGCTGAATATAACATACACCTTTTATTGTCATGGCAACACAACTAGAATTAGATTGAAGTCTTGCGTTTAATAAAATGAGTGGTATAGGCGCTGCGATGCACGCAAACTGCCAAGATTTAGTTCAGTGCTGGAAGTTAAAGAGCGGCTGTATTGTGGGCCAGTGTGAGCGCTCTATTTGGAAACACTACCCACTTAAGTTCCACTGAAGACACACTGCTTTGATCAGAAAACTAAAAAAGTGGTTTATACCTTGTGCAAAGTTTCAATGAAATTGCACCACAGCACTAGTGCTATTCAAGAGCATGTGAAGAAATGCACTATTCTGGAGGACCCAGAAAATAAAAGAAATCCTAGTTGGAGTATATTAGCCAATGAGCAGCCGGCTATTATTCGTAGGTATTTGATTTAGGAGGAGAAGGAGGAAGAGTTTGTTCGTGAGGAAAGAGATGTGAGGTGGTGTCGGTAAAAACAGAAAAAGACCCCCTATGCTTGAGCCCTGAGAGGACATATTTTACTTATTTATTTAGACCTGTAAACCTTCTGGTTGTAAATCTGTTCACTGTCCTCTAATATAGAACTTGTGGTGTAACTGTTTATTGAGTCAAACTGACCTGAGAGTTTCCAGTGTACAGTGTGGACTCCCCAGTCCAGCAGAGAGCAGCTTCACTCCTGAATCCTGCAGACCATTGGTACTCAGGTCCAGCTCTCTCAGACTAGAGGAGTTGGAGCTGAGAACTGAGGCCAGAGCTTCACAGCATCTCTCTGACAGAAGACAGCCATTCAGCCTTCACACAAAATAAACACAACATGTTAGGAACTGTGTTTAAAATATATTTTACTTTTAACATAATGAAGGACTTGTGTTGAAATCTTTCATTAGAAATGTTTTATAAATTTAACTAATATATACTAGTCAATACATTAGATCCTTTTGTTTATTCAATATTGGGTGAAAAATTTATAATATTGAATAGTTGTTTTGTAGTGTTTGCGAATCGTTTTGTATATTAATATTACTTTTTATTGTAGTATTATGTATATTATGTATTGTAATACATGTTATTAGTACACCTACAGAGATGTTTTGTATATTAGAAGTTATATTCCAATATTATGTATATTGTGTTGAGAGCGAGCAGGAAAAGACTTTGCGAGCACGAGAGCAAAGACAGCATTTGTGCGCACGGGGCGTCAGTTGCGTGCTGCTTCACTTTACGTGCGCGCTCAATGAATCGTTTATTCCTCACAGGCTTTATTATTGCTCTCGCGATCAGAGAAATACTGAGCGCGAGTGCAATTACAGTGTTTACAATAATGATTTGTGTCAATGGATGTGTTATCGTAGTTGTGCGCACACACAGTAATTTTTGCTTGCGACTTTTGTCTGTGATATGCCGCCATAAACGTTGTGCACGCGCTCAGTGTCACAACATCAGACTCTTTGCTCTTAACGCGAGCAAAACAAAGTCCCGGTACCGTTATAGGGAGAGGAGACGATGGATGAAGACGGGCTTACTTTTATATTCTAGTACTATGAATATTGTCTTGTGTGTATTATAATACACACAATACTAATAAATTAAATTATAATAGTGTATTATAATACATGTTATGAGTACAGAGATGTTTTGTATGTTATTATAACTTTTATATTCTAGTATTATGTATATTGTGTTGTGTATTGTAATACATGTTATTAATTAACCTACAGAGATGTTTTGTATATTATAACTTTTATATTGTATTATTATGTATATTATGTTGCGTATTGTTATACTGTACATGTCACGAGTTAACCTACAGAGATGTTTTGGAGGCTTTGACCACTGGCAGCAGCCTCAGAAGACCCTCCTCTGAAGCAGAGTATTTATTCAGGTCAAACACGTCCAGCTTCTCTTCTGATGACAGTAAGATGAAGACCAGAGCTGACCACTGAGCAGGGGAGAGAGATTTTCTGGAGAGACTTCCTGATGTCAGGTAACATTGGATCTCCTCCACTAGAAAACGGTCGTTCAGCTCATTCAGACAGTGGAACAGATTGATGCTTCTCTCTGGAGAGAGATCTCCTCCTATCTTCTGCTTGATGTAAGACACTGTACCCTCATTGGTCAGTGATGTACTTCCTGTCTGTCCCAACAGACCTCGTAGAATAATCTGATTGGTCTCCAGAGAGAGGCCCAGGAGGAAGCGGAGGAACAAGTCCAGGTGTCCGTTCTCACTCTGTAAGGCCTTGTCCACAGCACTCTGGTAGAGGAGGAGGAGTTTATGTTTCCTGGAGGTTGATTGTTCTTCTGAGAGCAGATTGACACCAGTGTCAATGAAGGACAGAAACACATGAAGGGCAGCCAGAAACTCCTGGATGCTCAGATGGACAAAGCAGAACACCTTGTCCTGGTACAGCCCACACTCCTCTTTAAAGATCTGGGTGAACACTCCTGAGTACACTGAGGCTGCTCTGATATCGATGCCACACTCTGCCAGGTCTGCCTCGTAGAAGATCAGATTGCCTTTCTCCAGCTGGTTAAAAGCCAGTTTTTCCAGAGAAACAATGATCTCCCTGCTCTCTGAACTCCAGTGTGGATCTGTTTCAGCTCTCCCATGATACTTCTTGTCTCCCTGTATGGACTGAACCCTCAGGAAGTGGCTGTACATCTGAGTCACGGTCTTGGGCATCTCTTCTCCTCTCTGGGATGTTTTGAAGAACTCCTCCAGAACTGTAGCAGTGATCCAACAGAAGACTGGGATGTGACACATGATGTGGAGGCTTCGAGATGTCTTGACGTGGGAGATGATTGTGCTGGCCAGCGTCTCCTCTCTGAATCTCTTCCTGAAGTACTCCTCCTTCTGTGGGTCGGTGAACCCTCTCACCTCTGTCACCATGCCAACACACTCAGCAGGGATCTGATTGGCTGCCGCAGGGCGTGTGGTTATCCAGATGCGAGCGGAGGGAAGCAGGTCGCCCCTGATCAGGTTTGTCAGCAGCACGTCCACCGAGGTTGACTTTGTGACATCAGTCCAGATCTGGTTGTTCTGGAAGTCCAGAGGAAGTCGACACTCATCCAGACCATCCAGGATGAAGACAACTTGGAACCGGTCATATTTGATGATTCCTGCTTCTTTGGTCTCAATAAAGAAGTGATGAAGAAGTTTCACCAAGCTAAACTCTTTCCCTTTCAGTAAATTCAGCTCTCTGAAAGTGAAGAGAAATGTGAAGTGTATGTCGTGGTTGGCTTTGCCTTCAGCCCAGTCCAGAGTGAACTTGTGTGTTAAGACAGTTTTACCAATGCCGGCCACTCCAGTTGTCATTATTGTCCTGAATGGTTGATCTTGCCCAGGTAAGGGTTTAAAGATGTCTTCACATTTGATTGGTGTTTCCTCCTTGGCTGGTTTCCTGGAAGCTCTTTCAATAAGTCTGACCTCATGTTCCTTGTTGACCTCTCCACTGCCTCTCTCTGTGATGAAGAGCTCTGTGTAGAAGTCATTCAGATCTGTTGGCTGTCCTGCTTTAGCGATTCCCTCCAACACATGCTGGGTCTTCTTCTTCAGATGAGCCTTGATTTTATGTCGGCATTCGCCAGCAACAGTTTCTAAATTACAAAACAACCAAAGACATCAGTTAGTGGATGGTGACATGCTTGACACTTGTCCTTACTCTACCAACAGAGATATATTGGTGTTTCTCTTTCTTCTGACAAATGTATTTGGATAAAAGTGTCTGCTAAATGCCCTAAATCTAAATCTTCCACTGAGTTATTCTGCTGTTGATCTGCAGTATATTGTTTAACATTCTTTAACCTGATAGACCCACAATAACCCTATACATCTGGATCAAACCATTTAACCTGATAGCCCAACAATAACCCTACAAATCTGGATCAAACCCTTTAACCCCCAAGAGGAAAGATATCTCCACATTGAAGTTAGAAATGTAGAAATCTCACATTACGTCATTTAGTCTGAACCAAACAAATAAGAGTCTCATACTGCTCTTCAAAATGTGTATTCTTCTCTGATTTCAAGATAAGAGTCTCTTCTGCCCTTCAAAATAATTGTCTCCTCTATCTTCAAAATAAGAGTCTCTTATATCCCCACAGTGTGTCGGCCAGTTCCTCCTGGTTCTTCTCCATCAGACAGAGCTTTGTGATGTCTACCACTCCCTCTATGGCGCACCTCCTCTGCTCCTTGTTCTTACCATCCACCTCCTCCTCCCTTTGACTCTCTGAGCATTGTGGGTAATGTAGGAAGGGAACCTCCTCAGCCCTCTGGAACAGAACAAACATCAAGGAGAACTTTACTCTGAACTAACTGAGGACATCAAAAGCATCTGTCCTAGATTCATGTCCCGCTGGTTTAAAGAGGAAAGCCAGGAGACTATTAGCACCACAAGAGATGCTTTTTAATGTTCCTGTAGAGCTAAGCTCGATATTTACACACCTTGATCAGCTCTGTTTGATGCTGCTGTATAGAGTGAGCATTGGTAACCTTTGACCTCTCCTGGTGTTGTCTGTGGAACACACACACACACACTATTGTATTTTCCCTGACTTGTAAACATCAGTATCAATAGAGTCTGATAACCAACTGGTCTGTTTTCATCATCTGTTTTAAACTGCTACCTCTCCTCTCTAGAGGGGCGTCCATCTTTAAAGTCCCAAGGTTCTTCCATAGAGCGGTCACTCTTCATGGAGACACAGCTGGGTCCAGGGGAGTCTGCTCTCTCCTGCAGCTCTGGGCTTCAACACAACACACACACACAGCTTTTACTCAGACTAATGATGGAGTCATGATATATCACTGCTGAGCTCTGAGATGGACAACAGTCACAGACAGTGAGAGATCCTCTTCTTACCTCTTAGCTTTGCTCTGGCGGCCATGTTCCCCAGACAGAGTGGTTTTAGAGGTAGGACCCCCCTCCTCTCTCTCCTCATTCATAGTCGACTGGAGACCTGGACACAAACACAACTACATATTATTTCTAGCGTTTGTTTATTCTCTGCTTTTACATGAGCTGCTTATTGCCGGTCACAGGGGGCTGTTATCTCTGTTTAATTTGGACGAGAGTCAGGGTGGTCTTTCCTAGATGCAGATTCATAGACCCTCTCATTGTCAAGGAGGGGGAAGACGTGGAGATGGTGCCCAGACGTTTCTAATAACTATTTAATTAATCATAATTCATCATCACTAATAACTATTTAATAACTATTCATCATTCCACACAGAAGGTCTCTAAGGGGTTCACATGTGTCTGATCAAGATCAAGATCACCATGCGGATATCATACCCACTGTTCCCTGTGCTGGTTAAACCGCTCTGATGGCATGACCATATATGGACTTCCTCATGTCGTATGACATCACAACCAGATCTGTGATGCAGAACCACAGAGAACAAGACCCAATACAAGATGATATTCAAACACCTTCACTAACCAAGATGGCCGTCTTCCTGACTAATAATAATATGAATCATAATAATACAATTATAACAATTGTAGAGTACATCCTAAGTACCTTTAAAGTCACCCAAGGACACTTGTGATTTAGGACAAATACTAAATCAGAAGAAAATGTATAAAGTATTTTAACGTTAACTAGACACTTGACTCCAAGCTGAACGGTTCTGGGTTCAATCCCCAATGTCCACAGTCTAACCTGTAGCATCCTAAAGAGCAATAATCTTCACAATTATTCAATAGTCATTTCTAATTTCTAGAAAACTAACCATCAACCTATTGGTAAGATTCAAAGTGATGCATATTTATGATATCTCACGGATCAGAGTTGAGTACAGTACCTTAGTCTTCTTCCTGCTGTAATGAAGTGAGCCACACCAAACCGTCTGACTTATTACAAGTAAATAATGTTGTGAACCAACCAGTTGGACCAGTTCCCCTCCCAGTTTACACTCCTCCCAGACTAACCTCTTATAGGCTGCTGATCAGACAGAGAAAAACAAAAAGACACTTTATAGTTCAAACAGCATGTAGAGACACGTCACTGATGCAGCTCCTTCTTTACAGTAGAACCAACATTAACATAGATATAACAATAAAGAGGCTAATAAACATAATGAATAGAAACACACTCAGAGTAAGGGTGAGCATGTTTGTACTGCCGTGTGATTCTATAATAGGCAAGGTTATTGTCTTCCTTCATTTCTCTTCAATGAGTCGTCTTGTTGGGTTGGATTGGGTTGGGTTCATCTTGTTACACCCTTTACAGGCAGGTATTCAGAACAGTGCCAAGGCAATGTACACACACACACACACACACACACTCACACTCCTACAAACACAAAACAAGCAACATAAGATACTATTTTTAATGTGTATGAAGAACAAAGAGCAGCCTACAAACACACAAGAATCCAGCGATGGGGTTTCAAACTCTACAATAAACTGGTTTTCATCCACTACCAGTGTCCTGGTGTGGGAGGAGCCCAGTAAAGCCACCTGGGTGGCGTGTGGCAGAGTCACCTGCTACCGTCTGATTTTGTGCAGAAATAGTATTTTTAAACTAAAGACCATTACAGTCTATTATTGTTATGTTCACATGAATGTGATGTCAGTATTGACTGTTGATTATTGATCAGCCATTGTCTCATAAGCCACTCCTTGACTCCTATTCATGTAGACATTAGTCTGCATGTGAGTTAGTATGAGTGTGTTTTGATGTGTTTGGGTTTTGAACTCCTTGTTATGTTTCAGTGATTTCATGTCTTCAGACAGAGTTGGAAGTCAATACTGTAGTTTTATTAAAATCAGAAAAGTGTACAAACATTGTAACATGTTATTCATTACTCAGTAGCATAAACTTAAATAAATATAGACTATGGATTACTATGTTATCAAAATGGATCCTTTAAACATTTCTGCATGAATGCAACTGTTGATGTTACAGCATTAAAGGTTATAAAAGGTTATGTCTCTATAATAGGCAGGGTTATTTTCTTCCTTCATTTATCTTCAATGAGTCATCTTGTTGGGTTGGATTCTTGAGTTTTTTTATTCCTCATCTTGTTACACCCTTTATAGGTATTCAGAAAGGTGCCAAGGCAAGGTGGCCCCCCCCCCCCCCCCCACCCCCCCCACCCCCCCCCCCCCCCCCCCCCCACCCCCCCAACCCCCCCCCCCCCCCCCCCCCCCCCCCCCCCCCCCCCCCCCCCCCCCCCCCCCCCCCCCCCCCCCCCCCCCCCCCCCCCCCCCCCCCCCCCCCCCCCCACCCCCCCCCCCCCCTCCCCCTACCCCCCCCCCCCCCCCCCCCCCCCCCCCCCCCCCCCCCCCCCCCCCCCCCCCCCCCCCCCCCCCCCCCCCCCCCCCCCCCCCCCCCCCCCCCCCCCCCCCCCCCCCCCCCCCCCCCCCCCCCCCCCCCCCCCCCCCCCCCCCCCCCCCCCCCCCCCCCCCCCCCCCCCCCCCCCCCCCCCCCCCCCCCCCCCCCCCCCCCCCCCCCCCCCCCCCCCCCCCCCCCCCCCCCCCCCCCCCCCCCCCCCCCCCCCCCCCCCCCCCCCCCCCCCCCCCCCCCCCCCCCCCCCCCCCCCCCCCCCCCCCCCCCCCCCCCCCCCCCCCCCCCCCCCCCCCCCCCCCCCCCCCCCCCCCCCCCCCCCCCCCCCCCCCCCCCCCCCCCCCCCCCCCCCCCACCCCCCCCCCCCCCCCCCCCCCCCCCCCCCCCCCCCCCCCCCCCCCCCCCCCCCCCCCCCCCCCCCCCCCCCCCCCCCCCCCCCCCCCCCCCCCCCCCCCCCCCCCCCCCCCCCCCCCCCCCCCCCCCCCCCCCCCCCCCCCCCCCCCCCCCCCCCCCCCCCCCCCCCCCCCCCCCCCCCCCCCCCCCCCCCCCACCCCCCCACCCCCCCCCCCACCCCCCCCCCCCCCCCCCCCCCCCCCCCCCCCCCCCCCCCCCCCCCCCCCCCCCCCCCCCCCCCCCCCCCCCACCCCCCCCCCACCCCCCCCCCCCCCCCCCCCCCCCCCCCCCCACCCCCCCCCCCCCCCCCCCCCCCCCCCCCCCCCCCCCCCCCCCCCCCCCCCCCCCCCCCCCCCCCCCCCCCCCCCCCCCCCCCCCCCCCCCCCCCCCCCCCCCCACCCCCCCCCCCCCCCCCCCCCCCCCCCCCCCCCCCCCCCCCCCCCCCCCCCCCCCCCCCCCCCCCCCCCCCCCCCCCCCCCCCACCCCCCCCCCCCCCCCCCCCCCCCCCCCCCCCCCCCCCACCCCCCCCCCCCCCCCCACCCCCCCCCCCCCCCCCCCCCCCCCCCCCCCCCCCCCCCCCCCCCCCCCCCCCCCCCCCCCCCCCCCCCCCCCCCCCCCCCCCCCCCCCCCCCCCCCCCCCCCCCCCCACCCCCCCCCCCCCCCCCCCCCCCCCCCCCCCCCCCCCCCCCCCCCCCCCCCCCCCCCCCCCCCCCCCCCCCCCCCCCCCCCCCCACCCCCCCCCCCCCCCCCCCCCCCCCCCCCCCCCCCCCCCCCCCCCCCCCCCCCCCCCCCCCCCCCCCCCCCCCCCACCCCCCCCCCCCCCCCCCCCCCCCCCCCCCCCCCCCCCCCCCCCCCCCCCCCCCCCCCCCCCCCCCCCCCCCCCCCCCCCCCCCCCCCCCCCCCCCCCCCCCCCCCCCCCCCCCCCCCCCCCCCCCCCCCCCACCCCCCCCCCCCCCCCCCCCCCCCCCCCCCCCCCCCCCCCCCCCCCCCCCCCCCCCCCCCCCCCCCCCCCCCCCCCCCCCCCCCCCCCCCCCACCCCCCCCCCCCCCCCCCCCACCCCCCCCCCCCCCCCCCCCCCCCCCCCACCCCCCCCCCCCCCACCCCAACACCCACCACTTCAACACCACCCTCACCCCAGGACCAATACCACCCTAACACCAACACCACCCCAACATCACCCCAACACCACCCCAACACCACCCAACACCAACACCACCCCAATACCAACACCATCCCAAAACAAACACCACCCGGACACCACTCCAACACCACCCTAACACCACCCTAACCCAACACCATACCGCCCCAACACCACCCCAATACCTCCCAACACCAACACCAACACCGCCCCAACACAACACCACCCCAACACCAACACCAACCCAACTCCAACATCACCCTAACACCACCCCAACACCAACACCACCCCGACACCATCCCAACACCACCCCAAAATCACCCCAACACCACACAACCCAAACACCACCCCAAATCACCCCAACACCACACCACAAACACCACCCTTAAACTCCACCAACACCACCCTAACACCAACACCACACCATCCCAACACCACCCCAACACAAACACCACTTCCACACCCCAACACCAACACCACCCTAACTCCACCCCAACACCAACACCACTTCAACACCACCCTCACCCCAAGACCAAGACCACCCTTACACCAACACCACCCCAACATCACCACAACACCAACCCCCCCAACACCACCCAACACCACCCAACACCAACACCACCCCAATACCAACACCATCCCAAAAGCAACACCACCCGGACACCACTCCAACACCACCCTAACACCACCCTAACCCAACACCATACCGCCCCAACACCACCCCAATTCCTCCCAACACCAACACCGCCCCAACACAACACCACCCCAAAACCAACACCACCCAACCCCAACATCACCCTAACACCACCCCAACACCACCCAACACCAACACCACCCGACACCATCCCAACACCTACAGCACATTAAAACCACCCCAACACCAACAAAATCCCAACACCACCCCAAAATCACCCCAACACCACACCACCCAAACACCACACCAACACGACCCAACAATAACACCACCCTAACACCACCCCAACACCAACACCACCCTAACACCAAAACCACCCCAACACCACCCAAAAACCATCACCATCCAACACCACCTCAACATCACCCCAACACCAACACCACCCGACACCAACACCACCCTTACACCACCCCAACTTTAACCCAACACCAACACCAACCCAACACCACCCAACACCAACACCATCCCAACACCAACACCACCCCAACACCATCCTTACACAACACCGCCCCAACACCAACACCACCCAACACCTCTCTAACACCAACACCATCCCAACACCAACACCACCCCAACATAAACACCACCCCAACACCACCCAAACACAAACACCACCCCAACACCATCCTTACACAACACCACCCCAACACCAATACCGCCCCAACCCCTCTCTAACACCTACACCAACACTACCCAAACACCACCCAACACCTCCCCAACGCCAACACCACCTCAGCACCAACAAAAACACCCGAACACTAACACCACCTCATCACCACCCCAACATCACCCCAAAACCACCCCAACCCCAACACCAACCGGACACACCCAACACCAACACCACCCAACACCAACACCACCTCAACACCAACACCACTCCAAAACCAACACCACCCCAACACCAAAACCCCCCAAACACCACCCAACACCAACATAAACATCAACCCAACACCACCCCAAAATAACCCCAACACCACACCACCCAAACACCAACACTACACCAACACCACCCAACACTAACACCACCCTAACACCACCCCAACACCAACACCACCCCTAACACCACCCCAACACCAGCCCAACACACCCCAAACACCATCACCGCACAACACCACCTCAACACCAACCCAACACCACCCAACACCAACACCACCCCAAAACCAACACCACCCCAACACCAACACAACCCCAACACCAACTCCTCCCCAACACCACCCCAACCACAACAACACACCAAACACCACCCCAACTCCACCCCTACCCTAACACAACCGTAACACCAACACCACCCCAACACCAGCCAAACACCAACTCCAACACCACCCCAACACAACCCCAACACTAACACAACTCCAACACCACACCAAAACCAAACCTCCCCAACACCAACACCACCCCAACACCTCTCTAATACCAACACCATCCCGACACAACACCACCTTAACACCAACACCACCCCAAAATCACTCTAACACCAGCACCATCCCAACACCACCCCAACACCAACACCACCCCAACTCCAAAACCACCCCAACACCACCACAAACCACAACAACCCAACAACAACACCACCCAAACACCACCCTAACAGCAACACCATCCGAACACCATCCCAACCATATCACCACCCTAACAATAACACCACACCAACTCCACCCCACCTCCACCCCTACCCCAACACCACCCCAAAACCACCCCAACACCAACACCACCCCAAAACCACACAACCCCAACACCAACACCACACTACATACCCCAACACCTAAACCACCCCAACACCACCCCAAAACCACATTACCCCAACACCACCCCAACACCAACCCAACACCCTCACCACCCCAACACCACCCCAACACCACACCACCCCAACAGCAAGACCACCCAAACACCACCCAACAACAACACCACCCCAACACCAGCAACACCCCGACTCCACCCCAACTCCACTCCAACACCAACACCACCCCAACACCATCCCTACCACCACCCCAACACCAACTCCGCCCCAACATCAACACCACTCAAGCACCACCCAACACCAACATCACCCCAACACCAACACCAACCCAAAACAAGCACCACCCCAACATCACACAATCCCAACACCACCCAAACACCACCCTGAGACCACCCCAACACCACAAAAGAAGAAGAGAGAACAGATGTGTTTATTGCCGCTACGCTCGCTGCAGGAACGCGCCCTGGCGTGCACGCGCACAGTGCACACACGAGCAGCAGAGCTATGAGAGCAGCAGACAGCGGATTCAGTCAGAGTAGGAAGTAGAGGAAGCAGCGCTCCGGGTTTGGTGTGTGTGTGTGTGTGTGTGTGTGTGTGTGTGCTTGTGGGTGTGTGTGTGTGTGTGTGTGTACTACATGGTAGGGGCAAGGAGGGAACTGGGATTGGGCCTAAGTCTCTTGACCTCAGGGTTCAGAGGATAGCCTAGCATCATAGAGCCAGAGTCTAGGGTCATGGGGTCAAGGTCCCTCTGTCATGGGGGAGGTTGTTAGAGTCATCCAACATTAGCTCACATCCAACAGTTCACCTCCCTGCTCAAGCTTTGACACACTCTGTGTTTTAAGATGCCTCGACCAAATGCAAATATATAATATATTGACACACACACACACACACACACATACACACACTCCAGTTTCTAGTGTGTGTGTGGTGAAACCCCAGTTTCACCTAGTTTCTGCCCCAGTTTGTTGGTTTCTTGTTTGTTGTAGGTTTGTTTATGTCTGCCTTGCTGTAACCTCACTACATGTATTTCCTGTGTCGTTAGTGTAATGTTTGTCTGTGTTAATTAGTAATTCTGGTCACCTGTGTTCCATGTATTGGAAGTTCTCTAGCTGCTAGCCCAGTTTGTCGGTTCCTTGTTTGTTGGAGGTTTCTGTCTGTGTACATGAAGTAAAGCTTCCTTTTACACCCACCCCTCTGAGTCTGATGTCTGCATTTGGGTTCACCTCCCTGCACAAGCCGTGACACACTCAGTGTTTTAAGATGCCTTGACCAAAAGCAAATATATTAATATATTTACCTTTCTCTCATCATCCCCCTCTCGCTCTCTCGCTCTCTCTCTCTCTCTCTCTGTTCCTCCTCTATCCTTGGTATTTGTGTATTCACAGACTGTTTGCCTACAGGGATTTATATAACTCTGCAGTTTTTGGTTGTCAAACCTCCTGCTTTTGTTCATGCATCTGATGACCTGAAAAGTCCTAAACATCCACCCTAAGTGCTCTGCTTTTTCAGTTGAATATCAAATTCTCAGGAAAACTCACATCATGTCTGTTTTAGAGATGTGTTTCCTGAAGTTCCTTTAGCCAATATCAGAATTTATAGTTTTATGAGGATATAATGCATTGTTGGAACTGAACGTTGCCATTTCTATTATACTAAATGCATAATGTACACACAACGTGTTCAGTATGAATTCGTATCAAACATAACTACACTACCCAGAAATCTTGGCGGTCGTACAGGCCCTGTTCCAGACCTGCCTAGCCCTGTTCCCTAACCTGAGCTAGCCCTGTTCCCTAGCCTGAGCTAGTCTTGTTCCTGGCCTTACTAGCCCTCTTCCCTAGCCTGAGCTAGCCCTGCCCCCTAGCCTAAGCTAGCCCTGAGACTTGGGTGTCTAGCCCTGCTCCCTAGCCTGAGCTAGCCCTGAGACTTGGGTGTCTAGCCCTGCTCCCTAGCCTGAGCTAGCCCTGAGACTTGGGTGCCTAGCCCTGCTCCCTAGCCTGAGCTAGCCCTGAGACTTGGGTGTCCAGCCCTGCTCCCTAGCCTGAGCTAGCCCTGCTCCCTAGCCTGAGCTAGCCCTGAGACTTGGGTGACTAGCCCTGAGCCTGATGGGTCTCCACCACAGCCTAGCAGTGCAGCAGGGCCTCCACCACAGCCTAGAGGAACACCAGGAGGCATTCTTGAGGGGGGAGGGGGGGTACTGTAACGATCCTGCCCCACCCCACTCACTATCTGTTTTTCCTGTGTCTCTACTGTAATGTTTGTAACCCGTGTTATTTAGTCATTCGGTTCACCTGTGTTCCACGTCTTTAAGTTCTCTAGTGTCTGCCCTAGTTTGTTGGTTCATTGGTTTATTATTTGTTGGCTCATTGTTTGTTGTAGGTTTGTTTCTGTCTGCCTGTTTAAATGAAGTAAAGCTTCCTTTTGCTCCCACCCTTCTGAGTCTGATGACTGCATTTGTTTACCTCCCTGCACAAGCCGTGACAGACTATATGCAAATATACACATATATTTACCTCTCTCTTCAGCCCCCACTCACTCTCTCTCTGTTCCTCCTCCTTCCTATTCACAGACCATTTGCCTACATGGATTTAAATAACCCTGCTGTTTTTTTATTATGTAACCCTCTGCTTGTTTATGCATCTGATTTTGTAAGGTCATAAAAATTGACACTAAGTGCTTGGCTTTGTTACTTTAATAGAAATACTCAGGAATACTCAAATCATGTCGGTTTATTTTTTCTATGCAAATGGCAATGTGGGAGCAAGCAGCTTTCTACAGAAAAGAATGCCATGGTTACAATAAATTACAATGCAGGTTACTTTTCTGTCAACCTGCACATAAACTTTCATTTGGTTCTTCCCTTTAGGACTTTCTGATCCTAATGGACAGGGTGTTGAGGCCTCCTGGATAAGGTGGTTGTGACGACTGGGACACATCCAGACGTCCTGGCAGCATTCAGGCTAGCTCCACCACCTGGGGAAACCAGCTGAGAAACATCAGAATAACCAACACCAATGGGCCACAGAATAAGAACCAGACTGATCAGATGCAAGTTGGTGAAGGTTACTGTAGCGCTGGCTAGCCAATCGAGCTCATCCAGCCTTGCTTACCGGTTTCCCCCTGTACCTCAAACCAAGACAAGCCATGTTTTTGTTAAATTCACCTCATGTCTCTCACTATTTCTTTGCCGCTTAGAACCTCCCCTAATCACTCCCACAGTCATCGCTTGAGCAGTAGTATTTCCATACAAGAGCGTTTGGATTACTTAATGCAAATCCAAGTGTATATTGTGCTGGTCCTAGATTCAGACGCTTCATTTGAAGCAGACGGACCTACAGACTCTGCCGGTGAGTACCATCTTCAAGTCAGAGAGAGAATTTTTATTGTATTATCTTTTTTTCTTTCTTTTTTTTATTATTGTATTACTCTGTAATGGTAGACTCCTCATTTTTGGGCTCCTAAGATTAATGTAATAAATAAATTACTTTTAGCTCCATCTGAAAGGATCTATTGGTTCCCACTTGTTATAGAATGCTGTATGTGTCATGAACGTATGAATGTATACCTTGCCACAAACGTATAGTCTTACTTATGTGCTAAGTGTCATAATAGTGTAGTATTAAGTATTACTACTAGTATTACTACTAGTAGTATTATACCTACTGTAGTATGCACTTACTGTTTACGTATGAACAGTACATTGGTATAAGTGCTTACGCACTTATACTTGCCACCTTGCCCCTTCAAATGAAGGAATGTAAACTTAGTAGCTAGTATAAGCTATTGTCTGAGCATGTTGTTTCTCCAGAACCATGGGGTTCAGTCGTCTCATCTGCAGTTTCATTGGTAGGTATTCCACACAGCACTAAACTATTTATCATTACCCAGTTCATTATATTAAATTAATAAAAATGTATGTGCCATTACGTTTGACAGTTGATCTCCTCCTATGTTAATGTGATCGTGGGCGTGTGTAAGATTCCTTCCACGCATAGTTTGAACATTTCATTGATACAATAGTTGCAGAATATATGCTTGTGCATATAAGCTGATAATAGCTTGAATATTATTTTATTAAATAAATCGTCTTTTCTCATCACCAGGTGTTGTTGTCCTCCTGTGGAGGTCACCTGGATGTTCAGGTATTTCTATGTTCCCCATTTAGGGGCAGATGAAAGATTATCCAAACAGGCAAGTATTTCAATGTTTTGAACACTAGAATGCAACTTGACAATCTATTCTGTGGTTTCTTTCTCCATTAAGCTGCATCCCACATTAACCTGGCGTTGAGCGGCAAGGCTGTTCAGCCTTCAACCTACCCTGACGGGGAGGCTGAACACGCCATCGATGGGAACACAGACCCTCAGTGGGAGCACTTCAGCTGCAGCCTTACCCAGTTACTGACCAAACCATGGTGGAGGCTGGAGCTGCCTGGTGTGTACAGAGTGTCAGAGATCCAGGTCACTAATAGGAATGCCTATAGGGAGAGGTTCAACGGCATGGAAATACTCATCGGGAATTCACTGGTGAACAACGGAAACGACAATCCAAGGTGAGTCACTGGTATCACCTCCCCTACTTCCACTCAATACTGTTAGACTCCCACCCAAAACATTCTGGGTTTCATCCCTAATGACCTCGACTTGCTATTAAGTTTCTTTGGATAAAAGTGTAAATCACTAAATAGGATAGAATATTATACTCCCAGAAAAGAAGGGAACACAACCAGTGCTCTGCTCAAGTACACCTGGACACACACCAGCTACTGGAATCTGGTCTCTGATACCTTCACCAGACTACTGTATCTTCTCTCTCTGTCTCTTTTCCTCAGGTGTGCCATCATCAACGATGACCCAAGCTGCTTGACTCAGACTGTCAAGTGTTGGGGAATGGAAGGAAGATTCATCAACTTCTACAAGGCCTCTGATCAAGGAGGCTACCTGCAGTTGTGTGAGGTCAAAGTGTACGGAGGTAGGAACCCAGTCCATCATTACATGATCATCAAAGGGGGATGGGTGTTCCAGTACGACTGTTGGTCAACCATCATTGGTCAAAAGTCAAATGCTGCTGTTCCTTATAGCTCAACAGGTAGAGCATGGCATTAACACTGTCAGGGTTAGGGGTTTGATTCCCAGTCCGGGCTACCTACTATTACAATGTATGCACCGGAAGTATTGTAAGACACTTTGGGTAAAAGCATCCACCAAAGCACAATCTGCATACAGTGTTTTCACCCTGTGGTACTCGTACCACTGGTGGTACATGAGGGTACTGCAGGTGGTCTGCGTACCACTGGTGGTAAACGAGGGTACTGCAGGTGGTACACGTACCGCTGGTGGTACATGAGGGCAATGCAGGCGGTACGTGGGATTTTATCATTGAAATAATCAAATGTACAATAATAGAAAAATGTATATAGATAATATATTAAATAAAGTATTATCTTTTTTATTTATTTTTTAAAGAGGTGCTTTTCACATCTTTGGTCTTAAGGTTGGTCTTAATCTTAAGGTTTTCCATTGATGTTTTGTGTTGATTTGGGTTTTCTGAATATACACAGAGGGAGCATAGGCAGCATTGCTGACTTCTTCTTTCCACTGTTTCCCACTGGCCATGGCCTTCTTGCAGTAATACTTGTGTATAAAGGGTTTGCTGGCACTCTTTGGTCAGCCACTGCATTTGTATTTATCTAAGTTCTACCGTTTCCATCTGAGGTGGTCCAAGAAAGGTCTTGATGACAATTTAGTGGTCCACCTAAAGTCAAAGGTTGGCACCACTGATCTACATGACTGTTATGTATTGTGATATTTCAGAGTGAAGTATCAAAGTAAGTTGTTTTCTGAATGGTCTAAGACTTCTCATAGTCCGTCACTTCAGTTGAGTTCACGTGTGCTGAGATAAGACTGTGACGGTTCCATTTTGAGAAAGAACTGCCAAGTGAACTTGGCACTTTTTCCTTTTTGGCACTTGGCACTTTTTCCTTTTTGAGAAAGAACTACCAAGTGTCTGAAGGTGTTGGTTTACCCTTAAAATTTTTAAAAACATCCCACATTGATTGGTCAAACATTTATTGCCGCTAATTATGCTTTCTGAAATTGATTAGTTTCAAAATAGGGGGTGGGGAAGGGCTGTTGGAACGAATTTCGGGAGTTGAAAATAAATCGAATACTAAAAGATGTATACTAATCAAATGCTGAAATTACTAGTTGAGTGTGTATTTTACTAGTTTAATGTGTATTTTTGTGTTAACGTAAGCAAATCCCGTCCTTCTCGCCTATGCCTGCATGTTAAAAAACGAAATGCTTTTGTCACTTGACACCTGACAATGAGGTTTTCACGCAAGTTACAAACTATTTACATCAGCCGCGTTGTGAATATGCTGCATAAAGACGGATGTAAAGACGGATTCAACCCTCAACCTGTATAGCTTAGTAAAGACGAGCTTATGCTCAGTCCTTTCACCAAAATATCCTATGTATTTAGAGGATTCAATCACACTGGAGTTTGACTTTAACCCAAGTGTAAAATAGTGTAGTGAATAGCTGTTTGTGGATGGGGGGGGGGGGGGGGGGGGGGGTTATAATAAGTGGGTGTGCATTGTTAAATACATTCATGTTTTGGAGACAATTGTTTTTGAGGTTATTTCTCTGCTCAATAACTAAAATAGAGTTGTCACTCTTTTGTAGAAAGTTGATATCCAAAACGAAACAGTTGCGATACAACGGCACACCTTCATGTTATCAAAAGCAACCTATATTCACGTACTGAGGTGGAATTTAACATTCGCTTGTGGCGCCTACAGATGTCGAGATGAATGATCAATACATTTAACAGATAGTGATTATTATAGGTCTATGATTGTAGTTTACCACTATGGATGCAGTAAGAACACTGTGTGTTGAGAAACGTTAATAGGCTGTTACCTCCTCCAACTTGTACAGTTTCAATGGTGACTTTGACAAAGACAGCGAAATATGATTGGTTTAACATATTTATTCCCTGGCTAGAGTCTTACAATTTCGACCTTGGTGTGAATCAATTGTATGTTGCCTTTCGCAAAAGGGAAATCACTTTGTATGTGTTCACTCCCATTCAACTCAATGACTATTGTTTTATTGTTGTGTGAAACGAACAATCACATTCAATGTAAAACAACGTGAGTGGTGATTTTGTGGCTAATATTAATATTTACTGAAATATATTTAATAAAATATTTAAATAAATGTAAATTGGTAGAATGCCCTCTAGTGGACAGAACGTTTAACAACTACATGCTGATAGTGGCATTGGCAATGCAGAAGACTGTATATACGGTGTATAGGTACATAGTAAATATTAATAGTAGGCTAGGCTATTTTGAATGGGATTATAGAGGAAGATTCATAGCTCTACTAGACTTATAGTGCTGAAAGTAAAACTCCCTCAACAACACACTGTCAATTATTGCCACAGAGCTCGCTGCACCCTCCATGAGCATTCAGGAGATGGGGAGGAACATTACTCTGATGGGGACACGGCTGTGCTGGACAGACGCCCTGCTCTACTGCAGAGACTCTCACTGGGACCTGCTGAGCCTCATGGGCCCAGAAGACCAGGAGATGATTGATGAGCTGGTGGCTCGCGCCCCCTTCCCACTAACCAGCCACCTCTGGGTGGGCCTGCGCAGGTACTGGCCAGACCTTGGTGTCTATCAGGCAGTCAAGTCTGTCCTTCTGATCACCTGTCCGTCCATCATTTTGTCTTATCAGAAATACCATTAAAATAACAAAAGCTAAATATTTGGCCACATTATTCTTCCTTCCACTCATGTAACTCTTTAATCTCTTTCAATGTTGGTAGGTCTCTTTCAGGAAGCTCCTGGTTTTGGATGTCCGGTGAACCGATGGATTTCAACCAATGGGACGAAGGTTCACAACATTCCAGCCCCTGTGGGGGCGTGTCCAGCGTGGAACCTTCCACATGGAGGCCACGCTCTTGTGAAGAACATCTTAACTTCATCTGCTTTACAGGTTGGTGTCCAGCCTATAGAGTCATTACCAGGTCCTTCTAAATCCAAATATGCTTAACCTTCTGTAAAGGCATGCACCAGCTTGCATGTGCTACCTGCACAAGGGAGTCTCAGATAAGATCTTCATGAAGAACATCCTTTTTCAGTCAACTTTATCACATTTGCAAACAGCTTGAAACAGTAAGAGGTTCAAGCTACCTGCTTGGGAAAATAAAAGTCCTCCTTAGTACTGTGCTCAACCTAGGAGTGTCAATGAGTGAAATGAGCTGTAGGTATTTTCAGCCACTTTGATTAAATTTCTTATATTTATATTTCCACAGGTCAGACAGAAGGAGTGAACAAGTTGCGCTTCTATACTTCCACAAGAGAGAATCAAATTCGCTGCACCTAATTGACCTCACTGGGGAACATAGCTGCTGATTCTGAAGAAGACCTGAGTAGTGAAGTTTCTGAATGCTGTAGCTCAGAGTGTGTCTGAGGTAGCTAGCTAGTTCTACATTCCGTCATTATGGCCATTGTGACAGGCCACATTTTGTGCTAGAATAGCATATAGGATACATTTACTTTAGTTTATAATCAGTGAACTTCTTTATGAGCAGATGTAGTTGTGTCGTGCATCAATCCTTTGATCTGAAATTAGGAGATTGTGAGTTCAACATGGTTTCAAAAGACTAAATCAAGTATCTGTTGGCTTTTATATCTCTGTCGGGCTTAGCTGATTTACAAATGATATCCACACAGTAGGGTTATATCTTAAACTCTGATTGAGTAGGTTGTTTTAATGGAATTTAAGTGGGGGTTATATTTATATATTGCTATTGACGATTCACCTTTTCCTGATGTGAATGTGCTGGTTTGTCTTTATTTTGAATATAAATGTAACATATTTAATGTTTGTTTGCTATTGTTATCCTAATATCACTGACCCGAAGACCAATAATCTGAATATATAAATAGATGACATGGTTTGCCCCGCTGTAGTTATCAGAAATGTTAGCAGGCTAGCTTTAGTTAACAGAGTAACATTCACAGTTCTGATTCATGGTTCTCTTGGATAAGCTGTTTAATGACCATCAACCTATCCATGTAACGTTTTGACAAAATCATTGATGAAACGTGATCTCCAACCTAAACGTCAGAATAGGTTGTTTGTAAAGGTCTTTGAAAACGACCGATATGACCGTTTTAGCCCCCTATCGACTGTTTGAAATAACAGCAATACGTCACGTATGTCAAGGTTCTGCAAAAACAAAATGGATGACAATCATTATATTCTCAGTGGAAAAAGCAACATTTAAGATAGTTACGGAATTAAAATGAGCTTTGATAAAATTTCTAGTGATGAATTTTCATTTTAATAATGTAATCTTCAGTCAGTGAACGTAGAGGATGTTTAGTTTGTTAGTTAATGCAACTTTTTCTATCGTTGCCATGGTGATTCATATAGATGCTGGTAACCCTGAAACAACGCAGCTTGCATGTTGTTTAAATCTTTGTTTTGCGTTGTGTAACATTAGTCATCTGGGCTGCTATGTTATGTGTGTTATATGAAAGTCATGATATATTATTTTATGTAACGGATGATGTTCTTTCAATAAAAACATAGATTTTCGAGTGACCCACGGATGACTTTTTTCGTCTTTGGGACGGAGCAGGCCGACATGAGTTTATATCCACTTTGCTTCCGCCAAAAATATCCATTCTAAAGGTTAATTTTATAAAAACATAGATAATAAGCACAATATAATCATGACCAATTAATCCCGCTTTAAAGCGTTTATGCGTCAATAAAGTAAAAGGAAGACTAAAAAGACTTTCAAAAGATTACTACAATTATCATCATGAGGGTCCTAGACCTACAGGAAGTGATGCAAACACACCATTAACCCGTTAATGGTGTGTACAGAATGACTTGGGAGTAAGATAACGACATCTGGTCTCTTTTATATGAATCAGGGCATTAAGGTTTACTAAAATAGTACCTAATATACAGTACATCCAGCCCTACAGGAAGTTATGTAATTAGTAGGTGACCTAGGGGTCAAGGACGCTTGGGAGTGAGCAAGAGACATCAGGTTTCTTTTGTATGAAAGAGGCCCTCAAGGACAAGTAAGATAATACATTTAGGGACTCTAGCCCTACAGGAAGTAACTAAAAGAGCCTCGGATAATGCTCCATCTCGTGACCTCTCACCCCGCGGCCCACTTCTGAGATTTTCACAAAAATTCTTCCCAGACCGACACCCCACCGATCCAACACGCATTTCTGAGAATCAAACCTTTATCTCATCGTAAAGAAAGTTATGAGCGAAATGCACAGGTACCTTTTTAGATCTCATAAGGGGCGTGGCGCGGGCCCCTTTTGACCCCATGTATGATAAACTTGTCCACAGACCAGCTGTCTTTACACGCTGTTGAGGAAAGTGTTAGTCTTTAAACAGTTAAATTTGGTTTTGCCTCATACTGTTTCCCCCCTCCCTGCCAGAGCCCTGTCTCTGAACCCCAGTTTGAATTCATATGTATATTTACCTTCATCATGTTCTCATCCTCATCTCATCCTAAAGAGGAGACGGTTAGGTTAGGTTAGAGACGTCTGTCTCTAACCCCCTTTAGTTCTTAAAGCAATTGCTCCACGGTTGGTATTACCATCAAATGGCCCTTCCCTTGTCTCACAACCTAACAACGGATCCCTCTCAGACAAACAGGTCGGGGGCCCATCATCCCCCCCCCTCCCCCAAAATAATTAGCCTAGAGAGGGTGTAGGCGGTTTGTCATTGGCTTAATTTAATAACGGTAACCCAATAGCCATCTGCGGGTTGCACCTTTTTGCATGATAACAAGTAATGATTGGAGGTAACTGAGAGCCATGCCCTTGTCATGTGCTTTAAGACACTGTGTTGTGTGATGAAGAAAATACTTGAATGGGAGAAGAATGGGAGAAGAATAATGGGAGAGCACTCAGGATTTTACACACAGAATCAAGCAGAGCTTTTTGTGACCATGGAAGGTCTCTGGTGGTTGTTTTGGGGATCCTGCATGAGCCCACAAATAGAGTATTGAACGTGAAGTATTGACTCTGCTGTATTTTTGGAAGAATAGGACTGGAAACTTGCTGTGGATATATGTGAACTTCTACACCTAATTTAGTCTCTTGACCTCAGGGTTCAGAGGATAGCCTAGCATCAAAGAGCTAGAGTCTAACGTCATGAAGACGGTTAGTACTGGTGGTGGTGGTAGTGGTGGTGCTGGTGGTGGTGGTGGAGGAGTTCTCCGGTGAGGTAGTGATAAGGGGACTCATGGAGCCAATGTGCAGGCAGACATTTGACAGGCGCTAGGACCCTGGGGAAGCCGTGGTCCCCAGGGTCCTAGCGCCTGTCAAGTGTGAACTCAGTGCGGTCAGCTCCAGTAGGAGGGCGATACTACCGGCCTACTGAAGACCAGACGGCCCCGTTTTCCAGGGACAGTCCCCGTTTTACAAATAGGATTTTAAAGATACATGAATAGATTGAAAGGTTCTAGCTTGCTCATGAATATTCATTTCAAGACAGTTGGTAATTAGTCTGGGGTCTGTCTGATAGGCTGTGACGTGGCCTCGCTACGAGGGGGGTCTATCTATGGACTTTATACCATAAGCAGACCGATCATAATCAATAGGCTATCAATACAATATAAAAACGATTCCTTATCGGAGTAGAAGACTCTGGCTGTTTCTGGCTGGTTGACCTAAGCTTAAAACACATCATAGTAAGCCATTGGGCCCAATCTTTTACTAGGCCAATAGTAGCCTACTACATTCACCATGATAACAAGCAAAGCGTAAATCTGTCTCTTTTTTTTATTTCAGAAAACATAACCTTAGATGGTTAGTTGACTCTGTGGACCACTAAACTACAAATGTCCCCGCTTTTCATTTCATAAATCACCCAGTCATCTGGTTCAAGCTAGGTTTGTTTTAGCGTTGTTACATTCAGTGAGTATAGGCTGCTAGTCAAAGTGAAGACAAATGTTGTCCAGTCAATCTGGATATACACGCATATAAAAACTCAAAAGCATGTAGGCCCTATATCCATAACTCCGTAACTAATATCTACAATAAGGAATGACCTCACACCTAGTTGACCAATGGCGCTAATGGTAAGCCTGACCAATCACAAGCATTAGCCTAGTTGTCTTTTACAGGTGTCATCGTAGCATAAGCACAGCTGTCACTCATAACACTAGCTATGGGCCTGCTCCTTTATGTACCAGGGACCAGGTAGGAGGTAGGCTAGAGGAGGTCAACTAACTTCACTATCAACTAATGAAGATGAGCCTGCTGCCCTGGTAGGCTTACATACAAGTAGCAGACCCATCTTCACTATCAACTAATGAAGATGAGCTGCCCTGGTAGGCCTATATACAAGTAGCAGACCCATCTTCACTTTCAACTAATGAAGATGAGCTGCCCTGGTAGGCTTACATACAAGTAGCAGACCCATCTTCACTATCAACTAATGAAGATGAGCTGCCCTGGTAGGCTTACATACAAGTAGCAGACCCATCTTCACTATCAACTAATGAAGATGAGCTGCCCTGGTAGGCCTACATACAAGTAGCAGACCCATCTTCACTATCAACTAATGAAGATGAGCTGCCCTGGTAGGCCTACATACAAGTAGCAGACCCATCTTCACTATCAACTAATGAAGATGAGCCTGCTGCCCTGGTAGGCCTACATACAAGTAGCAGACCCATCTTCACTATCAACTAATGAAGATGAGCTGCCCTGGTAGGCCTACATACAAGTAGCAGACCCATCTTCACTATCAACTAATGAAGATGAGCCTGCTGCCCTGGTAGGCCTACATACAAGTAGCAGACCCATCTTCACTATCAACTAATGAAGATGAGCTGCCCTGGTAGGCCTACATACAAGTAGCAGACCCATCATTTGTGATTGACACCTGTGGCAAATGGCGTTTGTAATTAATTGCATTTTTAAATACTGTCAGGGACAATATAGAATGATGACGGCCCAGTGGTTAGAACCGGTTGGTTCCTGTAGCTGTCAATCAAACTTCTCTAACTGAATTAGTGCCACGTCCACAAAATCCAAAAATCTCTGATGAGAAAATATGAAGCTTTTTTTTAACTGCATTTTATCAAATTAAACAGCATATTTTCTTTATAAATATTTGATAGAAGACTAATAAAAACGTCAACTTTGACTTCATGAACACATTTGCTTGTTTGGATTTGGGTGACCAGGGACAACGATTCAGGTGATATTGTTTTGAATATTGTGTTATGTAGTGTAGGCCTACTCTATATTTGAGAGTATCACTCGTATGAGAGTGAGATTAAATCGTCTCAACACATAAATCAATGGTGACGACGTAGGGTTCATGTTTGTCAGGTCAGCCAGTTGCACTGACGTCATCTAACCAGCTGATGGTGCTACAGTGCACCTTTTTCTTGTGTTTCAAAACAGACCTTAAATCAAATTAATTGGTTTAATATTCTCAAGACGTTTAAATGATTCATGTTGGCCTATACCTTAATTCTACTACTACTTCTTACTATATAGAGTTGAATGAAACAGACATAACTGCATACTACAGCAGTGTCGGTATTTAACAAACTGTAGGCCTGGAAACAACTATGTTCATATATTTAGTCAGCACTATTATAGGCCTACAGTTATGAAGGCTATTTGTATAGGACTGCTGTGTTGGTGGTTAAACTTTTATTTATTTATTTATTTATTTATATAATTGTGATCATCATCGGAGTTCAGAGCAGCGTGGAACGGGTTTCTTTCTGCATTCTGCGATTATTCTAGTAACGTTGACTAAAGAGCATAGGTTACTAAGTTTAAGATCATACAAGACATACTAAGACGGAACAAGATAAGGGTTTATATTGGTAATGATAAGAATTGTAGGTAATATAATTATATAGAATAATGAGCACTGTTAATAACCTCTCATTTATAACAGCCTGCTTTTAAATATAACAAGTATTTATTAAAAGTAATAATAACTCAAGTAGAAGTAAGAGTAGTCATCAGATAATAGCTTGAGGAAGAGTAAGAAAGTATCTAGTGAAAAGACTACTCAAGTACTGAGTTATTTCAAACCAAATGATTTATTGTTGTAATAAGCAGAGCAAGATGAACGTAAATAGACACATATTACATTGTATATGCTTGTCTAATAGACATTAACAACATATAAAATAGCATGTATCCCATCAAAAAAAACATCAGACAATAACATATTAAACGTTTACAAAATAACATGAATGAAGACAAATACAGACACAAGAAAGCTCTCTCTCTCTCTCTTTCTGTGTGTTTGCATGTGTGTTTGCATGTGTGTGTGTGTGTGTGTGTGTGTGTGTGTGTGTGTGTGTGTGTGTGTGTGTGTGTGTGTGTGTGTGCGTAAAGATTTGCACCGTTTGAAGAAGTAGATAACCCCTTGGGGGTAAAATTGGATCTTACATAAACACACACACACACGTGCGCAGATCATCATTGTTTGTTAATGATCAGAAGAATACAGCCCTCCCTCCCTCATATGAGACCACGTCAGTCCTGTAACTACAAACACCAGCAGCCCTATAATGACCATCATCTTTATTCAAATATGAGATTAGTTGGCACACAAAGACCAACGATAACAACCAAAGTCCACCATGTAGTCTGCTTCACTGCCATAGGCAGAGAGAAAATATGAATAAAAAAGAACAAAACATGAGCTGTGAAGCTGCTCAACAGTTGGAGTTGGAGCCAACCACTCGACCACAAGGGCCCTCGGGGTGTGTGTGTGTGTGTGTTTGTGTGTGTGTGTGTTTGTGCATGCGTGCGAGTGTGTGCATCCATGCGTGCATGTGTGTGGGTGCGTGTGTGTGCATGCGTGTTTGTGTGTGTTTGTGTGTGTGTGTGCGTGCATATGTGTGTGTGTGTGTGTGTGTGTGTGTATGGTAGGAGGAAGTTGGCGGCAGGGGTTTAATATGAATGTTGAACAGGTTGAGACGATCTAGCACATCTGGGGAACGTGATAAGCTGTCCTTAGGAACATGCAACACTGGCGAACGGAGGAAGGATTAAAGGGCTGTGTCAGACAGAAAAGAAGTCCTTATATAGAGCATGTCCAACATCCATACCTTCAGATTGGTGCCACAGCAGTGAGGACCGCTATCGCAGATATGGGCTGGACCATCTGTGAGGCAGCGGGGGTGTCAGACAGACCAGGCAACCCAAAGTTAAAGTGTCTGGATTCTGTCCAAACCTCCACACCTCCTCCTCTGAGCTGATGAACTATTGATCTTGTCCGTTGTTTCTTTCAGTTCAAAGTTGTCTTTTATAGAACTAAAGGGGGGGACGGTTAGATTCATCTGTAAATTATCTTATGTTGGCATACTGTATGTATGTGTGTCGGCTTATGAAAGGTCTCCATAAACAAAGCAACGTGGGAAAAACCAACAGGGAATGTAGAGCATCATGTGCTGTTCTGGCCAGAGTATGCGGTCAGTTTACCCAAAATCCCAAATATCCTCCCACTTTTTACCAAAACAACCAGGTGGTTTCTATGGGATTTCTTTGAAAAACGGCCTCATATCTTAATATTTAGTCTTTTATCAGACGCAGTGATCCAAAGTTACGTAGTGAATAGATACACATATGCGTTGAAAGTATGATGCTAAGGGTGCTGCAGCACCCCCATTTTGAAATAATGTTGTAAATAATATTGTAGTTTTTTTTTTTAAATACTTTCTGATTTATATATATTCTTCTTAAGGCCCTTGTGTTAGCATTAGTTAGTATTAAAACTAAAATAATTATTGGCTGAATACACGAGAACATTCAGTTGAATCCACTGTTTATTACCATGATGCTTCATTAACAAATGCAACAGAAAAATAGTCCCTTACATGTACACAATAACTAAAATAATAGAAGTAGCAGACATTACAAACCATAAACAGGTGTGCACATATCTTGAATAACTGAACATATTCTGCTGCCGTTTTGTTCCCAACAGAACACAAGGAATCAATATTCAGTTTAAAGCTATTTACAACATGAACATTACCCCATAGTCCATAGTTGGTCTAATGAATAAAATATAAAATGTAATTTACCATCAACAGTTATTTAAATACATTTCAAATTAAAAAAAAAGTATCTTTGTAAAACCTGCTTAGCTAACTATGAAAGATCTTAAGTCTCTTCCATTCATGGTTTATCAAGATAAACCTTTCTGAATCCCAATAAAATGTAGCATTTGGAGTTTAGTTGAGTACTTGTTTTAAATCAACCAAAACACAAAAGTCTTGAATTTGAGGAAACACTGATACGAGTATCATTCATAGTGACGTCACGCTCAGCCACGCGTTTACCTTCTCAACAGCGTCAAAAATAATAACCACCGATTCATTCATTCATTCATTCTGTGTGTTAGAACCGACGCAGAGACACTGAGGCACCACCCCATAACACAAACCCAGGGAGGAGGTCCTCCTGGGTGAAGGTGGACTGGAAGGTGTGGATGTGTGTCAGTGTGTCTGAGGACCCTCCTACATCTGGGGACACTCTGTAGAAGGACAGAGTGCCAGCAGGCCGGTCCAGATACACTCCTACTCTGTTAGAGCCAGCATGGGGGAGACTTATGTCTGTTCTACTACCGTTGTACCAGGCAGAGTAACCATAATCATGACAAAGAAGACTCCAGGACTTGTTGTTCCCCCCAGGCATGCTGTCATCACCCCCTCCTCTCCTTGTGATTCCTCTGTATGTCACTCCTATAAAAACAAGTCCTTTCCACTCCATCTCCCAGTAACAGCGGCCAGTCAGACCTTCTCTACACGACACCTGGGGCCAGGAGTCAAATCTCTCTGGGTGATCAGGATACGACTGCTCCTCTCTAACCCACGTCACATTTCTGTTGTCCTCAGACAGAGAGAGTTGTCTGTTGGCTGTGTCTGGGTCCAGTGTGAGTTCACAGGCATCTGATGGGAGAACAAGACATGATTAGCTGCTGAACCATTCTTCTTCATTTCAAATTACATGCATATACATTGCACTCAACCTTCAAAAAGGGACACCTGTGTGAACAACAGACTGAACAAGCTGAGCTCACATACAGGCTGGAAATTAACTGTTGGAGCCATAGAATATATATATATATATATACACATACACACACACACACACACAGACATGTACTCATACATACACGTACATACTATATATTTACTTAGACGCTATTTGTTTTAACTCAAATAGTTATAGACTAGGAATATGACAAAATAGCAGTATGGACAGTGTGGCAGTAATCAAACTAAACACTTACACTTCTTTAGAGCTGATCTCAGGTCAGGCACCTTCTTCATCTCCATGTTCAGTGTCTCCTCCAGCTGATCCAGGGATCTCATCAAGGTCCCTACATATGATGGAGGACAGACCTCCACCGTTGTCCAGTCCCTGGTGGGTGGAGGATTCTTCAGGGATATGAAGGTCTGGAGGAAGTGGAGGTGGTCTTCAGTGTGTGAGAGCTGCTTCACCTCTGAGCTTCTATTGGTCAGATCTTTAATTTCCTGCTCCAGCTCTTTGATGTGGCCTTCAGCTTCTTTCTCTGTGGATTTTAGTTTCTCTTTAACCGTTTGGTTGAGATCATCCTGCCACTTTTCAATAGAGCGCTTTAGAGGTACAGCAGGATGGGACTTGTGGTCCGTCTCTGTGCAGTACAGACACACACACACCTGCTCAGTCTGGCAGAAGAGCTCCAGAATTAGGTCGTGTTTCTTACACATCCTGTCTTCCAGACGGTCCATAGGGTCGACCAGCCGATGTCTCTTCAGGGCTGTGACTCTCTGATGTGGCTCCAGGTGGGTTTGGCAGTAAGAGGTAAAACACACTAGGCAGGACTTCACAGCCTTCAGCTGGGTCCCAGTACAGACGTCACAGGGAACTTCTCCTGGTTCAACACAAGGCTGCTCTTTGACTCGTACAGAACTTCTAAACCGATCAACCATCCCTGATATGAAGGTATTGACCTGTAAATCAGGACTTGTGAGGTAAAGCTCGTTGCAAACAGGACATTTGTACTGGACTTGGTCATCCCAGAACGTTGTAATACAGGTTCTACAGAAGTTGTGTCCACATGGAGTGGAAACTGGGCTGTTGAACACATCCAGACAGATGGAACATGAAAAGTCCTCTTCAGACCAGGAAGTGTTGGACGCCATTCCTAGAAGAGATTATTTAAAAAAGATTATGTTAAAAACAAAGACATTCATTTTCTAATGGTAAAACAACAGTTTATAACTAGGTATAATGCATCTATATTCATACATGCGTTGTTATTACAAGCAGAGCCCTTCATCCAACAGGTCGGTACAACATCAATCCCAACATGTGCCTCCTGCTCCGTATGGACACACACGTCGCTATGGACTCTCACACTGCTACCAACGCGGACAAAGAGCCCGCTGCCCTCACGCATGCGTCCTCCTTATGAAGACTGATAGTTTAATAGCTGCGCATGCGTCCTCCTCATGAAGACTCATACTTTAATGGCTGCGCTTGTGTCCTCCTCATGAAGATCGATACTTTAATAGCAGTGAAACCAACGTTACAATTCAATTGTTGTCCCACCACGTCGGATTCAACCAACACATCCAGAGCTGCGCTCCAAACAGCACGTCACCCACCAAGGATGTGTTGGTATAACCCGACGAGGCGACACAACAAGTGGATTTAAAGGCTTGTTTCGCTGCGCATCCACAAAGTCTCAGCGCGTTTTTCCATGAGGACACATACGTTAGCTCAGTGATCTCTTTTAAATCACCGATTCCGCATTGCAAAGTGGTTCAAAGACTAAAAAGAGTAGTTTGGAAACAGAGTAAGTCCATAGCCACGTGTGTTGATACGGAGCGCAGGAGTACAGCACGCTACAGTACAACATGGCGCCCTGCAGACAGGACGGCTTCAACGAGGATTATGGCTCAACATGTTGGACTCACCTTCTAATGTTTCCGTCTGAATATTCCCTTTAAAAAGGCTTCTTTGTCTCCGGAGCGTGAGAAGGGCCGACACGTGGCGTTTCTTAGCTTTGGTTTAAATGAACTTCCGTCTCCCAAACAAGAGAGAATGGTCTGTATATAGAGCTCTAGGGTCGGCCACGCCCCTCTGTCGGACCTTTTCCGGTCCTGAGCTTGGAGAAGGAAGTGACGACTGAAATTTTGTAAGCAGGAAGGGACGATCGCCCCAGAGCTATTTAGAGAGAGTTACGACAACGGAAGTTAAAATGTGGTTCATGGAGACTTCAGATAGTTCCCGGAAGTGTTAGGCGAGCCGTTTAAAACTGAATAGAATGTGTAGATCTAGAGACAGAACAGCGATTTCTGGTAATTACGATAAATGCATTGATTTACAATATGTATATGGCACACTGACATGTGTATATTGTAATTGATTGATTAAAGAGAAACTGAAATCCACAGAGAGAGAAGCTGAAGGCCTCATCAAAGAGCTGGAGCAGGAAATAAAAGATCTGACCAATAGAAGCTCAGATGTGAAGCAGCTCTCACAGACTGAAGACCACCTCCACTTCCTCCAGACCTTCAGATCCCTGAAGAATCCTCCACCCACCAGGGACTGGACAACGGTGGAGGTCCGTCCTCCGTCATACATAGGGACCTTGAGGAGATCCCTGGATCAGCTGGAGGAGACACTGAACATGGAGATGAAGAAAGTGCCTGACCTGAGATCAGATCTAATGAAGTGTAAGTGTCTGTTTAGTTTTATTTAAGGCTGTCAAATGTACATTCAATATTCCAATATTCTTATTATATCTATATCTATCATATATCTATCTATATATATATATATATATATATATATATATATATATTCTTTTTACATTAGGACCAAATTGAACATGAAACTAGAAAATGCATTTCCTGAAGAAAATGTGATGAGTGCTGCAGTGTAAAAGTGTTTAAGACACATTGAAAAGTTAAATAGTAAAAAGTTAAATAAAATATTTGAACAGAGTTTAAAATCTGAATTGAGTAAGTGTAATAATGTAAACATACTAACCATTAAAAATGTTCAAATAGTTGGACTATAAGAGTTAAAACAAATAGCTAAACTAAAATGATGAAGCTTGAAATGTTTGAATCAAGTCAGTGTAACAGTCAAGTAAGAAAAAGAAGAATAGTGTGTGTGTGTGTGGCATTACTGCATTAGCTTATGGCTTAGTCTCTTTAATGACACATGCCACTGGAATATCTGTTAATGGTGGTTTAATGCGATTTAACATGATTTGATAACACAGGTAAGATGTTATCATTCGTGGTTGTAACTTTACAATTTGACTTAACAATGAAAGCTCGAACACCAGCGGCGCCATACAGCCATGCTATTACTTCACAGAGCCCTTACCACTCATTATATTAAACACAGAACAAGACCTAAAATCATCACAGAGCACTTACCACTCATTATATTAAACACAGAACAAGACCTAAAATCATCACAGAGCCCTCACCACTCATTATATTAAACACAGAACAAGACCTAAAATCATCACAGAGCCATTACCACTCATTACATTAAACAGAACACCTAAAATCATCACAGAGCCATTACCACTCATTATATTAAACACAGAACAAGACCTAAAATCATCACAGAGCACTTACCACTCCTTATATTAAACACAGAACAAGACCTAAAGTCATCACAGAGCACTTACCACTCCTTATATTAAACACAGAACAAGACCTAAAATCATCACAGAGCCCTCACCACTCATTATATTAAACACAGAACAAGACCTAAAATCATCACAGAGCCATTACCACTCATTACATTAAACAGAACACCTAAAATCATCACAGAGCCATTACCACTCATTATATTAAACACAGAACAAGACCTAAAATCATCACAGAGCCCTCACCACTCATTATATTAAACACAGAACAAGACCTAAAATCATCACAGAGCCATTACCACTCATTACATTAAACAGAACACCTAAAACCATCACAGAGCCATTACCACTCATTATATTAAACACAGAATAAGACCTAAAATAATCACTGTTAGGGTACAGAGCTAGGACCCAAACGCGAGACACCAAGACAGAGATGGAGTGGGGTCGAAAGGAATTTATTTACAGCAAAAGACAAGGGCTAGGCAGGTGGATAGTCAGGCAAGCAGGGGTTCGTTGGCAGGCAGATGGCAGTAGGTCGAGGAACGTAGACAGGCGAGTGGTCGTTTAGCAGGGAAGGCAGTCAGACGAGTGAAGGCTGGAGTCGGGATGGAACCGGGAGGACTAGAGGAGAAAGACACGCGGGTTAGACAGGCAAGGACTGGGTAACAAGAACTAGAACTAGAACTAGAACTAGAACTAGAACTAGAACTAGAACTAGAACACTGGAACGAGGTACTGACTTAGAAAAGTGTAACAACGAACTGGCGCCGGCTGCTTGGTGAGGAGGGAAGAAGTAGGGTGCGTTGATTGAAGATTGGAGACCGGAGTGTAGAGCGTAGTGCACGTGGGTAATTGGTGACGGAAAGGTAAACAAAGGCACGTGGGGAAGTGACAGCCGGCGCCACTAGGTGGTGGCAGAGGGTCACGTTACAATCACAGAGCCATTACCACTCATTATATTAAACAGAACACCTAAAACCATCACAGAGCCATTACCGCTCATTATACTAAACACAGAACAAGACCTAAAATCGTCAAAGAGCCATTACCGCTCATTATATTAAACACAGAACAACAGCTCATATTTCTTCACCAGAAACATACCATACCAAACCCAAAACCGTGATATGAACAGAACCGTGAATTTTGTGAACCGTTCCACCCTTAGTTTTTGTAGATTGCATGACGTGAAAATTTACGTTTTTAAGTACATTAGCATTTAGCTTCTACCGGAAGCAGACAACCAGCCATGTATGAAGAACCTGGCCTCAAACCATGGACTCGTTCTCCAAAACGATAACTGACTTTTATAAATTGGACACGATCAGGATCAGCAGAAGTAGACGAACGTGAGAATGTTCAATGTGTGTCTGTCCCTTCAAGTATGTGAGTTTATTCGCGAGGTTAAAAACTGCATTAAAGATGAGACTTTTCTAATATAAACGGGGGTCGCCACAAACAAACGCCTGATGCTCAACAAGTATATTCCCAATCGATTAACCGTTGTGGCGCCAGTGAAACAAGAAATACCCGAACAGTTAAAGCGTTATATTGAGTTTCTAGGTTAAATATTGACGTTGTAAGGCTCCGCGACGTCTGAAATGGTTAGCTTTTGTGATAGC